>PVKA01032636.1:0-25121 GCA_004027165.1 Ctenomys sociabilis
CTGTAAATGGCTATGGTCGACAACTTCTTCAGATAACTCACTATTGTTGTGGAATGCTGGACTGTGTTGGATTCTGTCGTTGCATTCAGGCACCTAAATTAGTTGAATGACAATGGAGTGCCCATCTTTGACAGGTGTAGACAAAGGAAGGGGTATAGCAAACAAAAAACCAAATCACTTTGAGGTAAAAACTTAGCTATGTGTCGTCAATGCCTGGCATTAATATATTTGTATTTGTATACCAGTGAATCCTTAATAAATATATTTTCTTCTGTCCCATGGAAATACTCAGTAAATAAATAACAGGAAAGCCCGTTTTTGCTGACTAAGCATTTTCCCTCTCTATGTGGGTACCAGTTGCACTTTATAAATGACTTTAATTTACAGCACATTATGTTTTTTGTATTTATTGCCTCTAACTCCCCATGCAATATTTTTTATCCATTCCCATGATAGCTTAACTGTCTTTAGTCTTTTCAGTGAGGTGTATGTGTGATGCAGTGCAGTGTAAATGTGTGTGTGCAAGTATGTGTACATTTGGTAAAACCATCTGCTTATTTCATTCCATCATTACTAAATGAATCAATTCAAAATTGTCATTTTACCATGAGTTTTTAACCAGGGTGGTTCAATTAATATCAATTGCAGTTGCTGTGGATAACATGGTGCCTGAATGTTGACAGCTGGTGGGGGGAGGGAGCTGATCCCCTTGGTGTGAATGTGAAGACAGGGGTTGAGTTGTGTTTGGAGTGTTTGCTGCAAAAGTCAAAATTGGTGTCACTGATCAGACCTGTATCTGAACTATTGGAAGGATAGTTCTTAAAAACTATCTGAAGTTTTCCCCCAGGAAACACCAAAGAATAGTATTCAGAATGAGGCAAAATAATAAGGACTCCTGTCTACTGAGCACCTGGTATATCCAGTCTACCTGCACAGCTTCATTAATTGCCATATGGAACTCTACGAAAGTGGGCACCATCGTTATCCCTACCTTCTTGCTTCCATCTAAAATGCCCCCCAAAGCCTTGTGTACTCCCAGGTGAGGCTTGTGGGAGTGATTGGCTCTTGGTGCAGGACACTGGACCAGTCTGCTGATTGGATTATGATAGCGCTGTGCGTGGCTTAATGGATTTACAGAAAGCAGAAGACCCACACAGGGCATGAGTGGCACCAACCAACAGGTTTGTAGCTTGAGTGGAACAAAAAAGGAAAGTAAGCTTGCAGTTGCTGCTTCCTGTCTGGCATGCCATGGGCTGTTTCTCCTCTGCGTTACCCCTATACTTGTTGTTCTGATTTATGAACAACAAAGCCTAGACTAAAATATCTACAAACTGTGAGATAAAATAAGCATTTTCTTATTTAACGTATGGGTATTTTTTTCCCCAGCAAGAAGAAAAGTAACTAAGACACTATGCGAACCAAGGTCATTCTGATAGTAAAGCTCTCAGCTTTGTTTTCATCTGACACTCTAGTCTCCCATGTAATCTCTGGGTGGTATCCAGGGGTTGATTTCTTACTGGCAAGAGAATTCAATTTTCACATGTAGCCAGGCTCTTCTGATTGTGACATAGGCTTCCTCATGCAGCTCTGTCCCAGGTGGCTGTCTGTTACTCTTCTCTCTTTGCTGGGACAAATACCTGACACTCAAAATGAAGGAAAGAAAGATTTATTTAGCTCACAGTTAGTAAAGTTTCAGTGCATACTCAGCTGGCTCCAAGGCAGACAGCAGCCTTTCACAGCAGTGGCAAAGAGCAGAGAGCACAAAGAGGAGCAGCGGCAACAATAGCTACAGAGAGCAAATCTGTTTCCCTTACTTACATTCAGCCTATCCACCCCAGGCTTGGTGCAATACTCACACCCATAATCCCAGCAGCTCTCACGCCCATAAACCCAGTGGATCATAAGTTAATCACAGACTCTAGAAGTCCACCCTATGACTGCATGAGGCTTTAGGGGGAAAACAACATAAACCATAACAGTGATTGCTGGGTTTGCTCAATTATTCTGCTACAAGGCACTGAGGCCACACAACTGAGTATAGCTGTTGCTGGATCCTGGGAGTCTCACAATCCAGGGGGCTTCAGAGAAGCTAATGGATGCAACATCTACTTCAGGGTGGAACCCATTATTCAGACACTGAATCCTTATTTCATGTTGTGTCTGCTACTGCTGTTGCTTGGGAGCCCAAAACAGGTCTGTGATCTTACTACATACTCCAGCAACACAACAGCCAGTAGCTAAAAGGCCTCTGTGTTGGTTTTCTGTTGCTTTCATGACACATTACCACCCCACTAGCAGTTTAAAACAACATCAATGTATTGTCCCACAGGTCTGAGCTCCAGAGGGGCTCACCTGTGCTCCCTGCTGAGTGCCCCAGAAAGTCGAAGTCAAGGTCTCTCCTAGGGGGCCCCTTTTGGGAGGCTCTGAGAAGAATATCTTTCCTAGTGCATTCAGATTGCTGCTGTATCCATTTTCTGTGGTTGTGGTGAAGTGCCTCTTTGTTTGTTTTTGTATCAATAATTGAACTCAGGTTCTCCTGCTTGCCAGGCAGGAGCTCTGCCATTGAGCTATATCCCTGGCTGGAGTACTTGTTTCTTTACTATCAGCTAGGAGCTGTTAGCGTCCAGAGACTTCCCATGTTGTTTATTACATAGCCACACTTTCTTTTATTAGCTGTTCTTAATACTCTGAATCTTGTTGATTTCATCTTTGCCTTAGCCTCTGTTTTTAAGGGCTCTTATATTTCAATTGTGATCATTTCAATAATCCAAATTAAAATCTCCAGTTTAAGATCAACTGATTAGTAACCTTAATTATATCTACCAAGTTCCTTTGCTCCATAATGTAATATTTTTGCCAGTACACCAGAGAAGCAAAAATGGTGAGTGATATAATAGTGCATAAACAGCCTCTGTTAGAAAAGTGATAGTCAACAAATCCTTTATATGCATCTATTACACATCAGGTCCTAGTTAGAGTAAAATCAGCAGAACAAGTGAAAATCCCTTACCTCCTGGAGCTTATATTTTAGTGAGAGAAAGAAACTGATAAATGAGATAAATAAATGAAATGAATGGATAAAGAAAATGCAGCTTGCATACACGATAGGGTGCTACTCAGCCATACATAAAAAAATGAAACTTCATTATTTGATCAACATAGATGAACCTGGAGAGCATTATGGTAGGTGACATTATGGTAAGCCAAGCACAGAAAGGCAAAATATCATGTGTTCTTATTCATATGTGGATCTAAAACATATTGACAATAGAATTGCAGTTACCAGAGGCTAGAGAGCAGGCATGGGAAAAGAGTGATGGGAATGAGGAGATGGGAAAAGTTAATGAATGGGTACTAAGTTATTGGTAGATAGCTATAAGAAGTCCTGTTGTGTTGTTGCATAATAGGGGGATTAGCTGACAGCAATATAGAAGACATGATAATGGTTACGGTTTGTATCTACATGTCCCCCAAAAGCCTTGTGTACTCATAGGTGGGGCTTTTTGAAGGTATTGCATCTAGGGTATGTGAATATGGATTAAGGACACAATCATTGGATTGGCTCACTAATTGATTTGGTGGCTTTCTAGGTGTGTATTGGAAGCCCTACCCTGGCTGCGGCTGGCACCAAGCAATAGGCTTGTCACCATGATGGGACATTGTCTTGACTACTTTCCTCCTTGCTGAGACAGCATTCCTGAAACCCCCAAGTTAGAGCAGGAAAGGTTTATCTTGGCAAACAGATTATAGAGGTTTCAATGTATAATCAGGTGGCTACAAGGCATAGTGGGAAGGCAGAAGGGCACCGCAGAGGAGGAACAGCTCATGGCAAAGCAGGCAGAGGCAGGGAGAAGCAGGCAGTGGCAGCAGCAGTCCTCCCTTCCCTTTGATCCCACCCAGGCTATAAGCCTTCTGGGTGGTGCCACCCACACTCATGGTGGGGACTTCCCATTACCCACAACTATGATAAACCAATTAGTGGATTAATCCAATACCACACACCCTTAATCCCACTGTCACACTCCTCACACACCCTATACCAGCTGCCTCTGAAAAGCTCCACCTATGACTGTAGAAAAACATCTAGATACAAGCCATAACGTTCTGTCCCTCATGCTCAAAAGACTCATACCCATCTCTTTATGCAAAAGAAATCTATGTAGTCCATCTCTAAGAACTGCCAAGGTTTTCAGGTTCAACACTGCTGAAAAGTAGTGAAGGAAGTATCACATTTTCTCTGAGAAAGTAAATGCTTAGCTGTAAGCCTCTGTACAAATAAAAAGAAAGTCAGACGCTCCCAACATACAATGTCACAATATAAATATTTCCATTTCAAATGATAGAAATAAGAAGTTATAAAGGAACAGGACCAAAGAAAATCCAAAATTCAACAAGACAAACCTTAAGTGCTATAGTTCCATGTCCAGCATCGACGGTAATCTGTGGCAAGATGTGAACTCTAAAGAGCTTCGCTGGCTCCGCACTGCTGGTGGTTGTAGCTGCAGTGGCTTCTCTTTGGGGCTGCATTTTCTTGCTCATTGCAAGTTTTCCTCAGACAATCCATGTTTCTGGCTTCCACAGTCTTCTAAGTCCTCCATTGGCGCCCTCCGTACACTGAGAGCTACACACACTGCCCTCTCTTAGACCTTCTTATGAAATCTTGGTAGAAGCTCTCATGACTCCACCACTCTTGCATTCTGCATGCACACACACCAGCACCACATGAATGACTGCAAGGCCTGGCACTGGCTGGAGCAGCAGCCAGCTGGCGTCCTTCTCTTTTGGCTCTAGGGTTTGAGGGTCTGGATTACTGAGCACTGTGAACCTAAATTCTGGCTGCAGCCACTGTGGAACATGGTCTTCTGGGGCTCCTTTCTCAAAGCAGTCTTTTACCTATGGGATCATGAGGCTGGAAAGGTTGGAATCTACTAGCTTTTGTGATGTCTTCCGGCCATCTTTCTATTATCCCATAACATTTCAGCAAACAATTTTTCCCCTGTTTCATCTTTGCAGGCTGTACCTTTACTGGAGCTTTCTTTCTGAGCAAACTAAAAAATTTTAAAAATCATTATTTTAGGGTATTTGCTCTTGATTTTAAAGGTACAGTTGACAAAAAGCCATTAACTGAGCCCTGCCACTGCTTCAACTTTCAACTGTCTGAAATACCTTTTGCAAGATTAATCAGTCTGCTGCCCTTAATCTCACTATCAGGCAAAGTTTCTAGATGTGCACAAAATGGATAAAAACTTTCTGCTAAAGCATAACACACATGGTCTGGAGTCCTACATCCAATGTAGTCCCTGCTCCTAACTGAAACTTCCCACGTCAGGTCTCTATCTGATGCGTTTCTATCAGAAGCTCTGCTGAGCTCTCACCTATCTCCTATGAAGGTCAGCTTACAGCATTCTAGGATTGTTGCTTCCGAGGGCATCTCCAAAACCCTCCAAACTCTTCCTACAAGCCAGTTTCAAAGGTTCCTGGACTACATGGTCAGGGGCAGTCAGAGCAGCAACTCCACTGCTCTGGTACCAAAATCTGTCTTAGTTACTTTTCTTGCTGCAGAGACAAAATACTCCAAACCCTCAAGTTAAAGGAGGAAAGATCTACTTTGGCTCATGGTTTGTAGAGTTTTCAGTGCATAGTTGGCTGGCTCCTGGGCAGGGGGGCATGGCATGAGAAACAGTCTACAGGAGGGCAAGCAGGAAGCAGCAAGTGGCAAAGCAAGTCTCACTTTCCTTTTTATCCCATTCAGGCTACTGGCCACTCATTCATGTGATGCCATCCATGCCCAAGACTGGAGTTTCTCATTACCCATCTCCAGGACTGTGATAAATCCATCCAGTACCACATTCCCTTTACCCTAGCATCATACCCTTCATATACCCTAGATCCAGCCACCGCTGGAAAGCCCTACCTATGACTGCATGCGGCTTTGCGGGGACATCCAGATATAAGCCATAAGAGACAGAAAGGGACAGAAAGAAGGCAGGCTTGCTCCTTGTTGCTTTCCCCTGCTCTGCCCTGCACCATTTCTTCTCTATGATGCCCTCTGCAATGCCACCCTGCCTTAGAGCCACCTGACTATAGTCTGAAACCTGTATAAACTTTGAGCTGAAATAAATTTTTCTCCTTTATCTTGTGTTAGGTATTTTGTTACAACAATGAAAAAAGACAATGGTAAATGAAGAAATTGCTATGTATAGCTTGATTTAAACATTATACACACATATCACATCACATAATGCCATATTACTATACAATTTTGTGTGTTTATGTATTAAAATATAATTAATTTAAAAACAAGTATAATATGTCTTATGTCAGGGTTGAGAAGTACAATGGAGAAAAAACAAATCAAAGAAGAAGTCAGAATGAAGTTGAAGAATGTGGTTGTAGCTTGAAACGGTGTGGTTTGGGAAGAACTCACTAAGAAATCAATTCACTAGCAAAAACTTAAAAGAAGAGAGAGAGAGCAAACCATCCCTGTTACTGGGAAAGAATGTTCTAGAAAGAAAGAAAAGACACTAAGTCCAGAGACACTGAGGTATGAGTCCTCTCCCCCTCACCCCATTCAAGGAGCCACCAGAGGCCTGTGTGGCTGCAGCAGTGTGGGGGCAGAGTGGGACAGAAGAAGACCTGAAGGTAACAGGAGCCAGGTGATGTGTGACAGACAGCTCAGGGATGGAATGAGGCATGTGCAGTGTGGTGCTGTTTTCATTTTTGTGGTCAGAGTAAGCACATTGACTATCAATTTCTATATGCCAAAATCACAGCTTAAAGCCATAAGCACTTGTTTCCTCTGTTTCTGTGAGTCAGGAAACTGGATATGGCTAATCTGTGGTGGTGCTGGCTCAGGGTGCTCCTAAGGCTGTAATCCAGCAGCCAGCTGGGGGTCCAGTCACTGGAGGATAATCTGAAGCTCAAATTGCTTCCCAGCTCATGCATGCACCCCCAAGGCAAGCTACCTGAGAGGACAGGGAAAGAGCTACCCACTGCCTTTCATGACTGAGTCAGGGTCTTCCTGCCTCCCTGTCTCTTTGCCTGTGTTTCTCTCCCTCCCCTGCCTTAATCTTTCCTTTAGATCCAAGTCACTGTCTCACCTCTACCCTGTGGCAAAGTACTGTGGCACAGGATGGTAAATAAAAAGTGCTGGGTACCATTGGGCCATCTTGGAGACTGGCTGCCACAAAGAGATTCTCAAACAATGGAGCATTTTTCACCTGTGGATTTGACAGTGAGGACAAACCATGCTCTTCCATGGCCACCAGAATCGCTCAAGCAATGAGCCTAAGCGAAGAAGCACCTAGGAAAGATTTGAGCAGATCCTGGTCAAATGAATTCTGTCCAAGTCCTCGGCCAGTCATGGCTCCACCCCTTGCAACATTTATTTTTTGTCCCTCCCACTTCCCTATAAGACCCTCAAGATTCAGGGTTGAGTCTCTTCCTCAGGGTGTCCTGACCCCTGTTCGTTGCTTAGACTATTCTCAAACGCAGCAAGAATCTCCCTCTTCCCCATCCCTGAAACTCTGGCTGTTGTGGGGCTTGACTCAGTCACTTCCTTCACTCAGAAGCCCACCTTGATGCTTCAGCCACTTTGGACTTCTGCTCCAAATCAGAGAAATTGTTGGAGCCCATTGCATACAATTTATTAAGCAAATCTGTTCCTTTTCTCTATGTCTCATCTCCAACTCTACTGTAAACAACTAAGGGAAGGAGGGACTGTGTACTCCTCATTTTTGACACTCCTAAGGACCTTTGCCACTTTGGGGGTCCTGGTGGATAAGAGATAGCTTACTCAGGCTGGGTAATTCTGAGGAATGATAATAAAATGACTGTAGGTGTTAAAGAAACCATTGAAAGATAGTACAGTATGCGGGATTAGCCACAGCAGCAAGTCCTCCCCACTGACCCCTCAGGCAGGCTTGAAGGAGCACAGGCCGTGCATACTTTTCTGAAGTGGACAGTGGACACAGGAAGAACCATCTGATGAAAGATAGGGCCTTCCCGGCAACCAACATACCCTCACGCTCTCTTCCACAGCCCAGCTATCTCCACTGGCAGTTTCTACTGGCTTAGCCAGAATTCAGAGGTGGATGTCTGATGACACAGTTCATATAAGTCAGCCACTGAAGCATAGGCAAAAGTGGGAAAGGGTTGAAAATGAACCAGGAGAAACCAATGGATACCCCATGGGAAGTCCCACTGGGAGCCAGTGGTGACACATAGTGCAAGACCCAGAGCTGGTGCCCACCAAATGGAGCTTTGCCTAGTAAGTTCTTCCTTCGGTCCTACTTGCTTTCCCTGATGCTCCCTCCCAGCCTGGTGCCCAGCCCCCATACCCACAGCGTATCTACCCTCTCTGCAATCCTCCCCTCCCTCAGTCTAATTTACTTGGCTCCATGTCTGTCTAATAAATGCATATCTGAACCACTGACTTTGTGGTGTAAATATCTGAAGAAAACAAATCATATTTGCTCTGGGTCTGGCCCTTTCCATGTTCACGGTGAACAGACATAGAAGTAACATCCTCGTTCCTTGAGGAGAGCAGGTGCCTTCATGATTAAGGAGCACTTTGGAAAGGGTGGAAACATTGGCCTCCATGATAATTGGCCGATTCTTCCATCTGGTCCCTTTACAATGCTTGGAATTTATAAAGCCACTGTTGGAGTTTATGCAAAAGCTCCCGCTTTTAATTAAGTGGCCCAGTTTCAGTAAATAGTATGACAGGGACGAATCTATCAGTGGGGACTGATGTTATGAGTGAAAGAGCTGCCAGCCCCAGTAGAAATGCTGCCCACATATGGCAGGACTTGGAGGGAGCTCCTCTGGCAGGACGCTGCCATTTCCGTGATCGCAGACCAAATAAAGGCCTCCAGACGCAGCTCTGCAGCGGAAAGCAGCCAGGACCCGCCTGCTTACGGAGAGACCAGTTCCAAACCCTCAAATGCCTCCCTGATGCCTCAAGTTGGGAGCTCACACAATTAAAAGAGGCCCAAGAACCTTCATTCCAGCTACTGGGCCCAGGCCCAGAGAGAGAGAGAGGACTTGTCTATGTTGTTATTTTCACCACTGTCTGCAGAGGAATGAGACAATACTGTGAAGTATCTTTTAATAGCTAAACTATTTCAATTTAAAGATGTGCTTTAAATTTTTTATTACTATAAATTGTATTATTTTTTTTCTTTCTTTTTCTTTAAAAATATATTTAGTACAGGGTCTACAGAGTGTCACTACAGAGATCAGACTCATAGTGATCCTCCTATGTTCAGCTTCCCAAGCACTGGGATTACAGGTGTGACACCACACCCAGTCTCAATCCCCATCTGGGGATGGGGCCAGCACAGCACACTGGGGATCAAACCCCAGTCCCTGCATCTGCCTAAGCAGGCACTTTAATCTGCTGAGCTATCTGGCTGGCCCTATTCCTTCTTTATTTGCTTGATCTAAAAAGAAAAAAATTCTCTTTAAGCAGAGATGGTTATAATACATAACAAGTGTTTAAAAATCCATATTTAGTGTCTGTTCTCCTTTGGATATGGTTTGAGTGTGTTTCCAAAAACTTATGTGCTCAGCGCTTGGCCTCCAGAGTGGCTGTGTTGGACAGTGGAACCGTGAAGAGGTGGAGGCCCGTGCAAGTTGATTCGGGAATGAGTTCACCACCCTTTGGAGAGAAATGCTGGCTTTGTGGAGTAGGCTAGTCACCATGAGAGTGGGCTATTGTAGAAATAATACTGCCTCACTTTAGGCTTGGCCCCTCCTGCACACAACCAGCTTGGAGTACAGTCTTGGGGACCCTCACCAGAGGTGACATCATGCTGTTTGGACTTGGGAGCCTCTGGAATCTCAGGCCAAATAAACCAGCACTGGGTGTCATGTGACAGCAACACAAGACCAAGTAGAATGCATTCCAATTCTATTTGCAGTGTCCTAACCGCAACTCTGCTTCCTCCAAACACTCATAGGTTAAAAGTATGATCAGTCCACAGAATCTCAGAGACTGCTATCTTGCAATTTGGTGACCTCAAGATGACCAGGTTCAGATAGGGAGGTTGAGACTCTGAGTTCAAACAGGTCTAGCAGAGTTGGTTAAACACTGTCTTCTCACAGACTTGTGACCGAGCATGGTGGGGACCACACAGTCCCCTTGGAATGTTTCCTCCAAGAAGATGGTTTCCCTCGCACTGTGACACAAACAGATTGTTTTCACTCTTGTAACAATCAGGCTATTCTCCCTGCCAGTCATCCTTTTTCCTGATTTCTACAAGATTCAGATGGCTTCTACATCTTCACCTCACATTTTTAAGAGCCACTCCCCAGGAAGATGAACCAGAGATTCGAAGTCAGGCAGGCAAGGGGCTTTGCTACTAAGACAGCAGCTGCTTAATGAACTCCCCAGTATCTGACTATTATTTGCTTCTCATTCTTTTAAAGCTTCACATGGGTAGGGGACATGCTTGTCTGGCTTATGCTGGAAAACAGTCAGCTCCTTGCCACCCAGACACCAAAGACAGGGGCAGGGACAGTTGCACCCTAACTGGAGGAGATTTCTCTTGACCCACTCCTAGGAAAAACAATGCTGCAGGACGTGTGCAAATCCAAAAGGCCCAAGGCTGGCCCCACAGGCTCTTGGAGTAGCTTCTCAGAAAGTAAATGCACATCCACCACCGGCCGGCTGTCTCCCAGACCCGGGCTGCCTGACCCAGGTGTCTTTCCTCCCAAGAAACATGTGCACCAAGTTGGTATTTGTGTCACTGGGGGAGATTTCAAAATGCTGTATTTGGAAACATGAATGTATAATGTCTCCCCGGAAATCTATACCTTCTCCGTGAAAGATACAAGCGCAGTCCAAGACTGACATGTTTAATTAGTGAGCAAACTTGACATTTCCAGTGTTTGGACGAGACAGAGGAAAAGCCAAGAGCAAACCCAGATCCTTGCTTCACCCCTCCCCTCAGCTTGCTGACAGAGAATAATTTATTGGGTTTGAAGAAAAATGAATGTCTTTACAATAACAGAAGAACAAAGGCCTGAAGATCCAAGGGTATTTATTAAATAATTGTCACAACTAAATGTGCATCTGTCCCATCTCCTCATTGTCACCTGTCTGGGATCCTGTTTGGGAGACACTGTGATATTTTTAGCTATCTGACCTCTTGGGTGCTGGGCCTCAGAGGTGTTTTGATGCCACCCTTTCCATCAGCTCCTGTATCTGAGATCTGCAATTCTGACTTCAGAATCCCTAATAGTCTGAGTTCTCAAAAAACGACACATTGCTATGGCTCTCTAACCCGTCCCTCTTCCCACTCCAAGGCAGATTGCACAGTCCCCGCAGAGCAAGTGCAGTAGAGCATGGGTTTTTGGTAAACCTTCGCCTTTACCAAAATTTTCAGTAGTTTCTTGCTTTTTTAATGATATCAACTGAATAGGTTTATTTTCCCAGGTACTGTGAATCCATGGTGACTAAGGTTGCCTCAAGATGAATCCCACAAGGGTTGGGGATATAGCTGAGTGGCATAGGTGCCTGCCAGGCAAGTACAGGGCCCCAAATTCAGTCCCTGGTACTGAAAAAAAAGACGCTAACACTTTTTTTTTGTGGAACCAGAGATTGAACTTAGGCCCTTGCATTTGCCAGGGAAGCATTTATTGCACTGAGCCATCTCCCCAGCCCCTGACCACACTTTTAAGTTGGCATTCAGTACTACCCCAGCACACCTTTCACGTTTTATCCTTTCCAGCATCCTCTAGTCTTACCTCCTAGACATTCCACAGGCTTTTGGTGCTCTCTTACTCCATGTATATCTCCATACTCAAATGCACCTTAACTGAGAAACTTCATTCATAGTGATGAACATCTTTCATGTTTTCATTTATCTCTCTCCAGCTGCACATGGGCTCCACATGTTGTGGATACAGAGTTCTCCCACAGACCAGTGTGTTAGAATTCTTGTGCAGCTCCTGGTTTCAGGGAATGTCAGCTCTGCCCCCAGAGCTGTTTAAAAGAGGATCAGAATTCCTATTGATTATGCTTTTGCTAATATAGATTTCCTCACTCCTAATATTGCTCTCCCCTCAAGTTTCTTCTCTCTTTTAAAAATATATTTCTAGTTTTAATTGACATACAGCAATCACACATATTTATAGCATACAGTGCCACATTTCCATAAATGCATACACTGCATGATGACCAGATGAGGGAAACTGCCTATCCGTCACCTGGGGCATACATCACTGTGTTGGGAGCCAAGATCTTCTCTAGCTACTTTGAAATATGGCACCAGCTGTTATTAATCACACTTACCCTGTGGTTGTGGAGCACACAGGGAATCATTCTTCCAGCCTAACTGTACCCTCTACCCACAGAGGCTCCCTCATTCTTCACTGGCCAAGAAAAATGCCATACCTGATACTCTAGCTGCTATTAATATCACTTGCCTTTATGCTGCCACTGAAGCCTCCTTGATGTTCACTTTTGCTACATGAGGCACTTCACCCTGCCTCACAGGATCCTCGGAAATGTATAAACAAGAGAACATTGAAGGGAGACTCTGGTCAGCAGAAAAATCACTCTGATATCAAACAGGGGAAACTTAACTCTTTACTCATGTAATAGAAGAATAAAACCAAGCAGAGGTTGCCAAGCCAGCCAAGGGTCAGCAACAGCAGGAAGCTGCTGGGCCGGGAGAACATGGGATTCATAGAGCTCAGGCCTTTTGCCACTCAGTAGAAGCTGGATATATGGAAGTTACCCAGTGAGAGCCTCAGAGACATACCCCTTAGCACAGATGTTGTTAGCTGCAGAGGAGGGAGACGTCCTGGCTTCTCTTCTCCTGCCTCCAGCTGATTTATTTGTCTTTGGCTTAACCCAGATGGTGACCAGCTGCCATGGGAGCCAGATGCCCCACTCCATGATGCACAGCAAAACAGGGTAGGAGCGGGGAATAACACAACCCCATTGCAATACCTCATACATCCAAATCTAAAACATTTTATTAAACTAACAGCATAATTATTAAACTGATTTCCAACACTTTTAAGAAAATGCAAACACGTAGGTATAACTTATTTCATTCGTTCCTCCTTCAGTACCAGCAGTTCTTCCTGGACTCTAATCTTCTAGAGTCTGCACTGAGGAAAATCACCTTGTCCTTTCTCGGGGATGAGGCACATGACTCATTTCTCACCAAGCTCAGCTCTTGAGAAACTTCACAATAGTAATACTGGAACTCACATCCACCGCTCTTGAATGCCCTTTGATCTGAGAAGCAAATCTTCACACCCTTGCTGCCTTCATTGTGGCCAAGTTTTCAGGACCTGCCAAGGGGAATGAAGAGCAAATAAGACTATGGCTGGGGACCCAGATCTCGAGGTCTGGGTTCAAACTCTGCTCTCTTCTTGTTATTGATTTGGGCACTTGCCTGATGTCTTTATAGACACATCACCTCATCTGAAAAGGGTGTGCAATAGTGGCCCCTACCTCATAGGCTATGCATGAGGATGAAATAAAGTAATTCCTGTAAAGCACTTAGCCTAGTGTCAGGTATTTATGTGTTTGGTAGCTGTGGGCTATCAATTTTCCCCCTTATAGTCAAAACAGCAACATCATAAAATACCGTGGACTACATGAGTGTAACTGTCAGCCCTTCATTCTCTAAGAGAAATTGTATTGTTTTAATTATGCAAATGTTATTTTAATAATCACATTTTATATCATTAAGTCTAAATAATATCCTATTCTTCAGAATTATTGTCTTGGAATGTCGCAACTGAAAGAGAGCTTAAAGATTGTCTAAATCACTTCTCTCTCATTACGTGATGATGGGATAAACCATACAATAATTTCATATATATATTCCTTATACAAGACATCTTCACATGGTCTCCATTTTGCATATATCTGTGTTCACTTTTTCTCTATTTATAACAACATTATTTATTTTGGATCAGGCCTTGCCTTAGTGGCATTGTTTTAACATAACTGCTTCTTTATTTTTCCCAAGTTCTATTGTGTATTAAGACATGTTTGCAGTACACAATGAATAAGTTACTTGTAGGGACTTGGTATGTGTATGTGACATATCTCAGTTCTTTTTAAGTCTCTTTCCCTTTCTCTCCCCAAATCTTTGCTCCAGCTCTTTACCTCCTTTCTGTTCACCTCTATAAAGATCTGTCCCAAATGCAGCCACATTCTGAGCTATTGGAGTTAGGACCTGAACGTATGAATTCACAAGACACATAGTGCAGCTCATAATAGAATTTAACTATATTAACATGGGAGTTCTCAAAATTTTACGGAGGAAAAGTTATGTGGCACAATGAAATTCTATTTATTCATGCTTATGAAAAAGTTTCAAAACGTGTACATTAATACTGTATCTTTGTTCATGAATTTATGAATGATAGAGACATGCACAGGAAGAATAAACACAAAATTCTTCCTAGTTGTTCTTTTGGAGGAAGGAGAGAGATGAGATAGTAAATATCTTAAAAGATAAATTTTACTATTCTATAGATGGACATATATGGAAAAACATTAATGTTTGCTCAGTCTAGAGGGGATTATAGATATGCTAAGTGGAGTCCTTTGTATCCATCTAGGATCTGCAGATTCCCCATTATGTGGAAAATGGAGACAAGAAGTCATGGATTTCTGAGAAAACCCTTGCTCTACTTTGATTTTCTGATCATCTGGAGGAATGACAGGCTTTGATCTTTACTTTTTAAAGCTGGGCATAGAGGAAGGGTCACCTTAACCAGAGTGAGAGTGCTCGCAATGCTCTGATAAGAGTGGGTTCAAAGTTCTCAAGGTAGGACCTCAGAGGCCTCCAAAATAGGACCATAGAGCCAGCAGGAGGGGCTCATCCTTTTCACAGACCACACCAACGAAGGGGACCCTGTCCTGCACAGCGTCCCTGCTCCCGGCAGCCTCCTCATTCCCTCCCCAAGCCCCACCTCACTGCTTTCTTTTCCGTAGGCACTGAGCACTTAGCAGCCACAGGGGGAAGAAGGTGCTCATGGATGTCAGAGGAACAGAGGGGCATCAAGTGAGTGTCCAGGTCTCTTCATGCTGGCATGGGGACCAGTGAGGGAGGACGGCCTCTTCTGAGTTCCATGAAAGGGAATATCACCAGGAGCCCTGCTGGCCGCTGAGAGCCCACGTGAAGCTCTCCCTTGTTAATTCCAAACTGCTCTCGGCCTTTCCTCAGTATACATAGCATCAGTGACTTCTAATAAACCAAGTGACAGTTGGGGCTGACAAAAATGGCCCACCTTCCATCCCGAAGCCTGGAGGTTGGCTGTGCCTTGCCCTCTCTGCTGACCACCCTCTCGGCAGCTCGGTTCCTCCTCTGGGGAGCTTTTCTCAGCTGAGCAATCAAAAGGTGGCTTCCCCAGCAATGTCAGTGTATGCCTTGTTCGGCACCTTTTTCACTTTCTGAGCCTTGCTTGTTTCATATCAACCTCCTCTATTAGACTAAGAACAGTATAAGAACAGATATTCAGATCTTACACTTAGATGTTCAAAAATGTTCCATTTTTAATATAATAAATCTTGTGTCAGTTACTTTTCTTTCATTGTTGGGACAAAATACCTGAAACTCAAAATTAAGGAAGGAAAGGTTTATTTAGCTCAGAGTTTGTGAAGGTTTTAGTCCATACTCAGCTGACACAAGGCAGCGTGGCACAAGGCAGAAGGGCCACAAGGCAGAAGGGCCACAAGGCAGAAGGGCCACAAGAATTCATAGCTATGACAGAAAACGGCAAAAGCAGCGAGAGCAAGACCGGGGGAAGCAGCACCGACCCCCTCCCCCCGCCCCCCGCGGCCTGTGCACACTCGCACCAGTAACCCTAACATTGGACCTGGAAGCGATCAGAAGCTCTAGAGCACTTCCCAGTGACAGTGTGAAACTTAAGGGGACAACCACACCTAAACCTTAACGAAGCCTAACCTCCTGGCTGATGACGAGGTATAAGGCATTTAAACTTTCTAATGGAAATCCAAAGATAGATCCGGGGGGCTGCTGAGGTAGCTCAGCTGACTGAGCGCCTGCTTAGCAGCACAGGGACTCGGCTTCGTTGGACCCCCAGCACCACATGCCACACAGGCCCACCCCTCAGCATGCTGAGTGGGTCACGGTCCAGGTGTGGTGGTGCACATCTGTAATCCCAGCCCTGCGAAGACTGAAAATCGGAAGATCACTGGGAATCTGAGCTAAGTAGTGAAATCTTGTACCAAATACATGAAAAAAGATTGATCAAGGGCTGCCTCTTCTCCACCTTCTCCAGCTTCTTTACTTCAGAGATGATATAAAATTCAAAAGGGAATTTCTGTGGTAGCCAAGTGAGGGTGAAGCAGGAGCTTTAGGACCAAGTGCTGGTTTGATTTGAAAGGAGAAGGAGAGCTGGCCTGCTTGTTTAGGAGATGGCCATGTTTTGGTGCACACGTCTGAAGTCATGGTCGTAAATGCAGCGTCCCCAGAGATAAAGTCTTCCCCATTCTGAGCTGACAGAACCGCTCCTGAGCTCCAGAGTTCTCTACATGCAACCCGGTTCCCAGCCTCGTCCCCTTTGAAAGATGAGACAGTCTTCACACAGCCTATGTGCTTCCTTCAGGACTCACTAGAGTCATGGAGACTTGAAAATTCTGATGTCAACCCTCTCCTTTCACAGGCAGTTTCCTCAGCTAGTCTGGACCACAATCTATGTGGAATCATATGCTCCAGCTCCATGTTAAAAAAGGCAAACCAGGGGCAGAGAGATGGCTCAGTGGAACAAGCACTTCCCTGACAAGCACAAGGACCTGAGTTCAATCCCCTGTTCTGCCAACAAAAAAAAAAGGCAAACTGGACCCCAAGAACCAATAACCAAATTCCCTGAACTGGAATTTCATCATAATCACACTTGTGGGAGAAATCTTATTTTGCCTATTTTTCCACAACTTCTCCCTTCGGAAGAGAACCAGCATCCCAAGTTCACACCTCTTGTTTTCCTTCTTCCATTTTTCTCCCAGGAAGCTCTCTTTCCCTTCCTTCTTGGTGGGCATGCTTTAGATGGAACCCTGAAATCTCCATGGTTACTAGTGATGCCTTAGAGCCCAATGGAGCTAAGCCTGGCTATTGGTTCACAAATAAGAGAATGCTTGAAATTTATAAAATATGTTTCCTCTGGATAGCCTAGCTGAGTTTCAAAAAGTCATCTGAGAGACTCAAAATTGACAAGCAAATCAATTGCAGGAATGAATATATACCCAAAACTGCTCTCCCAGTAGTGCAACCCTAGTGAGGAGTCAGTGGTACCATTAATATGTGCTAAATTGAGGTAAGGAGATACAGAAAATGCTACCTCTACCTCACTCCCTTACACACTTCACTGCACCAAAGTCTCATGAAAAAGTAATTCTAGCTCTTTCCTCTAATCTAAATAAACTATCTCAGGTTCTCTTTCCCATTCATTTACCTCTTACCCCTCACTCACCTAGTATGAAACTGGGCAAAGCCTTTGAAATGTCACATCTAACATTAGCTCAGCTGGAAAAGTTTAAAAATAGTCAACTTGAGGAACCAAGGTGCTTACCAGAAGCAAGCACTGTTAACAGCTCCTCCTAGACACACTTTAATTCCCTGCAGGGTGACAGAGTTGATGTGTGAACAAGGACCCTGCTGCTTCCCTCTCCTGCTTCTGCTGGGCCTCAAAATGCAAGCTCTTCTCCTGGACAAGCCATGGCGTCCCCCATCATAGAAGGCCAGCCATAGACAGCTGCTGCTCCCCACATCTGAATTCTTGGACTGTTGTCAGATTGGTCTCAATCAGTATGTACAGTATAAAAAGTATAAGTTTACATATCACTTCTGTGTTATAATCATTTATGCTATTTGTTTCTGAAGCAACATATATAAGTTTAGAGCAAGGTTGCATGTGTTCAAATTCCTGGCTCTGCCACCTTCTAGGTCAGTATCTTGAGGCAAGCAATGAACCTTTCTGCCTCTTTTTTTTCTTAATAGTTCATAGGGTTGGGGTAAGAATTAAATGACAGTATAAATAATGCTTTAGAATAGAGTTTGACAAACAGTGTACTTTGTACAAGTGTATGTTATTACTAATATTTTCCTGGCTCTCTTCCTCAGCTAGATTGTGAGTTCCCTGATGGTAGGTGTTTTTTTTCTTTTTTGAGCACTTCAGAAGCATGTGTAGAGCTCAGAAGGTCTCAGTCCTTTCTTTTTGTCCCTCTACTCCTTAGTCATATTTTTAAATCATATTAAAAATGTGCAACCTAAATATGTGCTCAGAGAAATAAGTATTCATTGAAAAAAATAAATGATGGATGGATGAATGGATGATGAGTGAAGGAATGAGCACGCATGCCCCACCTGTCAAAATCGCCTGCACACATAGCCCTCCTGCTCTGCCTTCATGCGAGTGCCCTCCCTCTTCTCCCTTTCCCTGGCTATTAATGTGTGCATCCTGACCATTGCTCTGTGTTCATCAGCAATAATAGTATGAGACGGGGCGGGGCAGGGCAGGGCACTGTCACTGATATGTAGGTATTAATATTTCTAGATATTCAACAATGTCCTTTCCATGTCAGCTTCCCAGGCCACACTGTCACAAATCTCAACATCATTCTCACATTTATTATTATTTTTTCATGCTTAGGTGTTTCTTAACATTTATTGTAAATGTATTACTTATTTCATTTATTGTCAATATTCCTTACCAGGATGTTAAGTTCTTTAAAGACATTTTAAAGAACTTTTATTTATCCTTGGATTCTAGAACAATAATGGATTCATGCTAGGATCTTGACAAATGCCTTTAAATAAACAAATAAATATGTATATGTGCATACTCAACATTTTTTTTATTTTTTAAAAAGAATAAAACATACTAAAAACATTGGAAACAATACATAATTTCACTAAATAAAATAGAAATTCAACAATGGTTGCTACATTGCATATTATTATCTTCCAATTAGTTGTTCAGATATTTTAATACAATAATTCATACAAATCTACAGGGCTAAATATTTCATTTTGTCTCAAAACATAGACTGGATTAACTTCCCTCCTCAAGTCCTAATGTGCAATCTATAAGTAGATTAAGAATGCTAGTCTCTCTCCCAGGGATCACAAAGAGATGATTCTGGTGAGATCTAAAAGCCAGAGGAAAACATGCACTTGACATTTAACAGTTCATTGAAATTACAAAACTGATGCAGAGAACCAGCAATTTCAGCAACTGTAGGCTCCATTCCCAGTAAATGTCTTACTTAACCCTAATATAGCTCTGCAATAGAATCTGGAAGACTTGCAGGGAAAATACCGATTATCTAGAGCCCGGTGCTTGCCACACTTCTATTAAGACACCTGAGAGTCAGCAATGATATCACAATTCGTTCAGCCCCCACTATGTTTCAGGTGCTCTACAGGAGCTTTGTGTAAATGATCTCACCTATTAGGTACCATTTCGCAGAAGAGAAAGTTGATGACTCAGAAATGTTGTTAGTTTTTGAAGTCTGACTTTAGAGCCAGATTTTAACTCAAACCCAGGGTTTCTACTCTGGACTATGTTTTCCTGCCAGTCTGAGGAGTATGACGCACAGGTAGGCTTTTGGTCTCATAGACTAAAACTATGAAAAGATTCTTTGAATCTTTCATCATTTTCACTGAAAACTTTTTGTGCCAAACTAATCATCAGATGCTGCCATTCAACCATAAAGGACTCAGGAAGTATAAGCTGACCATGATCTAGGAGAAAGGGGAACAGAATATTTTACAACAATGAGTGAAGTGCTCACAGCTCAGCCCACTCTGGAGTGTGGATAAGCCTCACTCCTGTCTGCAACCACATTCCTCAGTGAGCTAATGAGATGAGAGCTGCATTCAAAGCAAATAAAAGCCAGACATGATTTTTGTGCTCAGACATGTGTGGCCTAAGTCTTATACCTGCTAAATATCTTCAAATGCATTTGAATTTCACATTGGCAATTCAAGTTTAGGGAACACTCCCTGGGGTGGATGATTATGGTCAGGCAGAGCCAAGCTAACAAAAGGCCATTCTCCATAGCAGAAGAGTGGTCCTTAATCCATTCATTGTTCTCAATGTCCACATTCACTAGCAACAGCATCATCTAAAAATAGCCACGGTGCTCGGGTGTTTTGCCTTCTGCTATGGCTGATTAAAATCACACTGTTTAAGGTCACGAAAGGCCCCGCTTCAGCATGGAGGCAATAACTGGCTGCCTAAAATGAGTAACAGTGACTTAGCATGTGACTCAAATAGAAAGCACTGTGGGGACAAGAGTATCATGGATCCAGTTTCTGAAATAGTACTGCATCAAACAACCTCTGAAAACTAGCTTTGTGTCTTCACATCAGGAACACATGGCTCTAGAGGGTGGGAATGCTAGGTGGAGGACAGACAGACAGAGACAGGGAGAGGCAGGAGAAAGGCACTGTGGGTGGGCACCATGATGTGGAAATTAGCAGAAGTGTTAATTACACTGAATTGCCAGCCACTGTTTTGTGTATTCAGTCACTTGGACCCTACCACAATTCAATGACATGGTCTGAAGTTATCTACATTAGAGAACAGAAAACTGAGAATTCAAAGGGTTAAGTGACCAGGTGTCATGACTAAAAAAAGGGGGACTAGAATCCAACTTCCTTTACTTTAAAGTATGCCTTTTTAAGAACGACTATGGTACAGCTATGCCTTGGCAGATACGCTTGTTTATATTAATACAGCCAGAATTTAGGGAGAGGATTCAGGCTGGCTATTTCAATAGAGAGAAGAACCAATAAGATTAAATCAGAGTCATGAGCATGGTGTCACCTAGGACACAACTGACCACATCCCCAGGTTCTCAGACAAGATCACGCGATGTCCCAATCTTGTAGCTCACACAAACATAATTATAGTACCCTCTCATATTCTCAGAAATCATTCTGCTTGGGGCTCTAAGTTATATAGCCATTCTAACTCGGGTCCAGATTGGGATGATGGTAGTTTTAGTTTGGTCTAATCCCTTCACTTCAGGTTCCATTTCTGACTCCGAAGCTTGCTTTGCAGAAGCAACTTTGGAAGTAGAAAGTCATGACGAAGAGAAGCAGGACTACAGGTCAACAACACTACTCATCTGGGGAGTTGAAACAAGCGTAAACAACCTGGCCAGAAGAGCCTGGTGGATAGCTCAGGGAGGAGCTTCATGTTCTGGGAGGCAGGGAGACCACTCACTTCTCTCTCCTCAAATTCCAGTTGGGGCAGTGGGTGGTTCTCACCCTCCCTGACATTTCGTGGATGAGCTGTGTTCCAAGCTATTAGCCTGTGGCAAGCAGGCAGTGAGATGAGCCTGAGCAACCCCCGGCCATAAAGCCTGCCCCTGCTGCCCCGTGAAAATTGCAGGCGATATTACAGGCTGCATGTTGGGGAAGCAGCCGGAGGTTGCTGATATAATCAGAGGTAGCTTTATTGAGAACTGTGAAATGAAACTGTGTTGCCCATGTGCCTGAATTTGAACAAGAAACACTGCCCCCTGTGCCAAAACAAACCAAAAACAATAACTGAAGCTACTTTTTTTCTTCTTTGTAGAATTATTATAGAAAACTGTAGCCTGGGATCTAGAATCCTTTGCTGCTTGTAGAGAAAGGAAGGTTCCCCTAGAATAAAGCAGCGCCCTAAGGACCAAGGGAAGGAAGATGATTATTGCCACAGCAGGAACTTGGGGTGGCCGTTTCAGGTAGGTCTTGTGGAGACCCAGGGAACCAGCCAGCCACCTGCGTAATGCTTGGTGTGCCACATGAGGCCAGAACTCAGTCCCTAAGGTGCCATTGCAGCATCTCCACTTGAGTCACTTCAAATACTGGGGTTGGATGCTTGTTCTGTGCTTTTTAAGATTTGTTTTTACTAAGGTGAAACTCATGTATTATAAAAGAAATCAGAAGGCATGGGTGACGAGATAATTTGAAAAGTCATGTGAGGGAACTTGGGGAAGTGATGACATGCTCTGTGTCTCACAAGGACTTGGGATTTGCAGGTCTACACGCTTGTCAAAATGATTCCAATGGACCCCTCCAGATCTGTGCCTTTTACTTGATGGAAATTTAACCTTCCAAGAAAAAAGACTGTAAGCAAAGAAGCAACTCTAGGTGATAACCTGCCTGCCATAGTATTTAGGAGAAAATACACTGGGGCTCATAATTTACATTAAAATGTTCCTAACACAAAGATGGATTGATGAATGGGGAAAGGAATGGATAAGTCGATAGGCAGGCAATCAAGTATAGTCAGATGTCAGTGTCAAAATCTAAATGAATACACTCCTATGAATGGAAAATTCTGTATTTTTCTACATGTTTGAAAAAAATGTATAGGAATGTATTGAAGGGGAAAGCTCACTTTCATTAGGTTAAGAAAAAAAAAAAAAGAATGTCATTGATACCTATCTTTAGGGCCGGGGAAATGGCTCAATGGAATAAGCGCTTCCCTGGCAAGCGCAAGGGCTTGAGTTCAATCCCCAGTTCCGCCAAAAACCAAAACCAAAATAGAACCTGGATAAAGTCTAAGACTTCTGCTGGGATAGGGTGGCCCTCAGGCTCTCTGAGTCCAAGGATGGAGCGAATGAGGAACGTTTGGGAAATGCTGGTTAATTAGCCTTCAGAAGAATTGGTGGTGGATGGCAGAGAGCAATGCACACCAGGAGAGCAAGGGCAGCAAGCTCTTGCCAAATCAGACAGCCAGGACACCGGGAAGCTCAGGCTTAACATGCCCTCTGGTAGAGCTGAGCCCAGTGGGGGAGCACTTGCCTAACACATGGAAAGCTGGGGTGCCAGCTCCAGAGCCACAAACAAAATGGGATGAAACAGGTGGCTATGTGACTATGTCACTTAAGTGACTATGAATTGTGGTGACTTCCAAGAAACACAAATTTAGGAATCTGTACCCAAATAAAGAGAATGTCTTTGCCAAAAGTCTGGATGGTCTTGACCCCAATAAATCCCTCAAATGTGTGATTAAACTGTAAATTCTGAGGATAAAATACATCCACCAGTCAACAGTCCTCATCCAGGAGGACCGAGCCCCAGGTAGGAGGATATCTCTTGATGCCTCTTGGTCCCACAGTTTCCCCGAAGAAATCATTTAGTCAACATGGAGGACAGAATTTAATTCACAGGCCTTCACTTGTTCCAGACCACTGAATAATAGTGCTGCTTAGCAGCGCCCATTCCCAGCAACCAGGGTCCTGCTCAATCAGGGTGGGGAAGGGGAAGCGATGCAAAGATGAAAGGGACTAGGTAGCTGCCTGTGGAGAGCCTGTGTTCTGCAGGAAAGTCAGAGACAGCCAGGTAGTGACCAGGGCAGTGGCTGGTGCAGGCCAGCAGCAAGACAGCAAGAAACTCAGCACCTAGCATCTTCTGAACAGCCAGAGCTGGTTCAGAAAATGTGTATTTACAGTAGGGCAAAAGCAGCACCTGAGCCAACTGCCCATGGGTAGTGCAGTTTCATATAGATACCCAAGCCTGAGCATGCATAGAAGAGTAATGTATGTTAGTAATAGTGAGCATGAAAAATATACAAGGGAAAGATGCAGACTAACTTCAAGAACAAGTGCTTCTGGGGAGGGGAAGAGGAAAGCGACAAGAATAAAAGAGGAGGCCTTTAGCTCCTTCTGGACTGGTTTATTTTCCAAAAGATGGAGAGAATGCTTAAAGAGTGAGTGAAAGACAGGCCAAATAGTTCAGTGGATTAAAGCATCTGCTGCAGCAGATGCAGCTGCCCAGGTTTGATCCCCGGCGTGCTGTGCCAGCCCCGCCTCCAGGATCGCTCTGAGATGCAATTGAGAGTGAGCATGTCGGCGTGTGCTTGTAATCCTAGTTGTTGGTTGGCCGAACGAAGGTGGATTGCTAGGAGTCTGATCTACATAACAAGAACCTGTAGACCATGTGGACCCTTACTAAAATACAGAAAAACGTGAGAGATATTATATTCTTGGATTTTTTTTTAAATCTTCCATTGACATACATGGTGGCCCAAGATCAAGCCCCCACACTCGGTGAACCTGCCAATAAGTAGGGAGTGAGACTGTAGTCCCCAGGGCTCCACTCATGGATTCTTAATGGCCCGAGGTTCCCAGCTCCCTCACAGCCCCTTCCAGCCTGACTCCATCTTGCCTGCATGACCGCAAAGGGCAGCAGGGGCACGGTCATAGATACACATTTCATCTGCTCTAAGTAATAACATATTAAAGTCTCCAGTTAGCTTTTACTCTCAGGGTTGGGTTTTTTCACAGGAGGCTGGGGTCTCGAGACTTGGGAAAATCAAGTCCAAATAATTCTTGAACAATGGAACTCAGTTGTGCCCCAGATTTTCTGACCAGGGAGATTATGGAGCCACAGAGGAATGTGATTGATGATGTATAGTGTGCCTAAGGAGAGTCACATGGAGAGAAAACTTTCTCTCAGGCTTCCACAGGGAACATACTGGTCAAAATGGTCATGACTCATCCACATGGCTGACACCGACAAAGGATCTACAAAGTGAGGTATGGGATTATAGGCTAAACCCAGAGGGGACTTGACTGACATCATCAGATAGAAAAGTTACTTTTTTTTGTTTTATAGGTCTTGCTTTATCTCAGTCTTAACCATCCAGCAGAGGAGTATAAAAATGACGTACATAAAATAAGGCCATAATAAGAAGCTGAGCTGTAAATGGCTCTAGTCAATAACTTCTTCAGATAACCCAATAAAATTGTGGACTACTGGACTGTGTTGGATTGTTTTGCTGAATTCAGGCTCCTATAGTGGTTGAATGACAGTTGAGTACCCATCTTTGACAGGACTAAACAAAAGAAAAAAAAGGAGGATACAAAGGAGGAACCATTCTGTGCTTGTATAGACAAGAGTTAGGATGAATATGCAGTACTTTTGTGTAGTTCTGTGAGAAGAAGGATTTGCGCTGATAGTGTTTAGATGGGATGTCGTGTCTGGTTCTTGTACTATGGACAAGCACTAGGAAAATAACAATGTAAAAAGTATTAATTATTGAACCTATACTATAATTCAGCTTTAAAAAATAAAGATAAGTATTCAGCTATATTCTCTTAATTCATTGATTAGAGGCATCTG
>PVKA01032637.1:0-25109 GCA_004027165.1 Ctenomys sociabilis
TCTTTTATCTTGAAGCCTATTGAATATTACTACTCTAACTCCAAGTATTTTGGTTTTTCTTTAATGTAGTTTTCTTATCCTTTTATACTTGACCTTTCTGACTTAATTTTATTCTATGAGTACCATGATAAAAATTTCACATTCATATGCTCTTTCTCACACAACCCTAGTATTTTTAATAAGTAATAATATATTCATGCTTATTTCATATTTGCATTTTGTTTTCTCATTTCATTTTTTTGTCCTAGTATATATTTATAAGTAATAACACTGACACTTATTTCACCTTTGTATGTGGTTTGTCATCCCATTTTGTAGGTCCTATTATGAGCATCCTTACTTTATTTTTACTAATGATGAATTATATTTTGTGATCATTTCTATATATTATTACCTTTTAAAATATTTAAAGGTTGGCACCTGGGAGATGGCTCAGTAAAATAAGTGGTTCCCTGACAAGTGCAAAGGTCTGAGTTCTGTCCCTGGTTCAGCAAAAAAAGTAAAATAAAATAAAGGTCAAAAAATGGATAAAAATTCATCAGGGGATAAAATAAAAAGCATATGACTAGATGACAAAATCCTATAAAGTAATAAAATCAACAACTAAGTTCTATCCATCACATAGATAACAAAACTATTCAACAAAAAGAGCAGAATACAATATAAAACATAATTCATTGTTTAATTTTGTTTATATAATGTTTGAAAGCAACCAAAGTAAACTATGTTCTTCAGGTAGCAAAACAAAGTCTTAGAAAACAAAGAAAACATGGATGATAATCACATCAGGGGGAAATAGATTTATAGAGACCTAAGCCGGCTTCTAAAGGGCTGATATTAGCCTCTTTACCTGAGAATGTATGCCTGGGGTTCAGATTAAAGTTAAGTAGCAAACCTTACACAGCCAATCATATGGTCCTTACACTGAACTCTATTTCTCACAATGAAATAAATCCACAGTTTCTGTATTTTAATTTTTGCACTACTGAGAATTAAACTGAAGGGCTCAGGACTGAGATACACCTTTATATGTTTAATTTTTCTTTTTTGTAGTTTTAGAATCTTGCTACATTGTTGACACTAGCCTTGGATTTGTAATCCTCCTACCTCAGGCTCTCAGAGTGCTGGGATCAAAGGCATGCATCACTCGGCCCAGAAAAACTTTTAATGTCAGGTATTATACATCTATCTGTTTCCTCCATATAACTTGAAGACATTTATAGTTTCACAGCATACTTAAACCTCCTGCTTGATGTTTTTGTTAGCGCAATGCAAGCTTCTTTTGTTTTTTATTTTTATCACTTCTCAGTAACTATTTACGACTGAGAAGTGAGGAGTAGGAGGCAAAGGGAAGAAAACTGTCATGCAATCACATCCAGTCCCCAAGATGGTTGTAAAATGAGTGTACTGCAAACATATACTAGCATACTACTTAGAACTATAGAAGCAGTTGACTTCACAAATAGAATCATTGTCACTTAGATCTAATTATATTACAAGTATTTTCAGTATTTACCATTTTTGTTAAGAATGGTTCCACTTTAAATCTGAATTTTTCTTCTTAGAATCACCTTTCTTCAGAAAAGTATATTCATCATGGTGCACTATTTTAGCCAACTGCTATGTGAAACTGTACATCAGTTGCTTTCTTGGATGAATTACAGTCCAATGAGGTATAAGCTGTTAAGGCAAACTTTTTTTCCTCAAGATTCTGTGAGTTTTGATTCAACTCTCCATCCTCTCATCTGAATGCTGGAAAAGTTATTCACCCTTGTGTTTCCCATTATGATTCACTGCATCGTTGAAGAAGCTTTTTTCCGTCATAATGCTTCTTTCTCATTTCACTTTTGATCCTTCTCATGAAACTTTAAGCCAGCAACTACACTTTAGCTTTTCTTTTCCTACCACATCCAATTCACTTCAAGGCCTCGCTTCCCGACTTTTTACCTCTCATCCTCTCTTTCCTTCTCCCTTTTCCTTCCCTCCCTTTTCAGGCTTCTCTTATTTCTCATGGTTCTGCTCTTTATCTTCTGGAGTTTTATTGAAAACACGAAGACATTTTAAACTTGTCTTCTTTTGTGGAGAAAATGTTTTAGAAATGGAAACTTCTTCATCTTCTTTTCTAGCTTTAAGGCCACATTACAGGACCACATTAAGGCACTTTGTGGGAGTACATTCGTATTTTATGAAAGTGGGTAATACTCTTTGGATCCCTTTCAGTGACTGTGACATTTTTCATAAGATGTTCTTTGTGGAGCTTAAGCAGAAAGGTCAATAGCTCTAAATTCCATATGTCAGTGGCTATTTCCAAGGCAGTTTCTATCTAGGGATGCACTTGGCTAAAAATCCACTTTAGGCCTTTCTTTTTTGTTCAATTCAATCATAATGGTTGAATTGTGGCCAACCTTGCCTGGTCCTCTTTCCTGGGCTGTTGGTTACCTCATAAAATGGAAAAGGTTTCTAAAGCCCATCTTCCCTCACTGTCAGCTCCTTCATGGTGTGTTCCCTGCACAAGCTCTGAGGCTACAAACTCAGCACTTTAATGGATTGTTAATCAGTTTCCATGTCCAAGGTGGTGAGCAGACATACTTCATTTTCTTTAGGAATCACTGCATCTGGGGCCTCAGTCCCCTAAACTGGGCACCCATGGAACATTTCTGAAAGCACAGGCAGTTCCATATCTTCCTGGCTTAGCTTTGCTTTGAAAGAATAAGTGATAAATACAAAAGAACATAATCCACTTTTCCCACCTTTTAAAAGTTCTTTCCACTATTTTCAGTGATGATATTTGATTCTTGATAATTTTTCCATTATTTCTATGAGAAACCAAGGCAAAAGTGTTGTACTGCACAAATCATTGCAATCATTGTTATCCAGAAGTCACAATTTAAAAATTATTACATCAAGTAATAGAGTAGAAGCTCCAAGGTTTTCCAACTGTGTCAGTCTTAAAGAAAGGAAAACAGGAAGAACACCTTGAAACGTTTCACTGTTAGTATATCCTAACTAATCAATTTGTCATGGGGATGAGATAGACTAGTCTGCTCTTAATTCAGTTTTTAGGTGAGTCACATCAAAACTTTACACTGCAAAATGTCCTGATTCTAACAGGGAGCAATGAAGCTTCCCAGAATCTTGTGAAACAATGATTTGCAAGGAGAATCACCCAAACAACAGCCTACAGTGTCCCTTTAAACTTTTGTTTTTCCTATATCTCTTGTCACGTTATCTCAGATAAGTACATGGAGCTTTGTAATGTAAAAGAATTAGAATAAAATTGAGATATGTATTGTCATTCAGTAAGAATGCACTTCCATAAATACATTCATACTACATTCCATGTTCCACTATAAAAGTGTCATCACAAATGACATCTTCTTAATGCCAGAAATATTAAATTATATATGTTCTGAGCATATAAGACTAATCAATTTAAATAAAGCATGAAAAGTACATAAGTAATAAGTAGCAATGGAACTTATATTGGGCAAGGAATCATTCTTAACTTCTAGCAGAGCATGAGCAAGCGGGAATTCACAGCCAAGGAGCAGGGTGACAATCAGCAGATGGAAGATTACTAAGAGGAACCATCTGCGGTGTCATGGCTTAGATCTTCAAAGCCACCTAAGAGCACATTTACTAAACATTTAATCTCTAGCCTATAGTATCATTGGGAGGCAATGGAAGAAGAGGGCCTAGTGTGAGGTCACCTTGGGTGTGGCCTTGAAGGAGATATCTGGACCTTGGTCCTTCTACCCTCTGACAATCTGGTGACCACAGCAGATCAGTTTGTGAAGTACTACATTACCAGTTTGACTAGATTGATGTCAACAATGCCACTTTTTCCAGGTATCTACAATATTGCAAAGTGATAAACCATGCCAAATCACAGTGGTTCGAAACAACCAGCATTTAATTTGCTCAGGGTCTGTGCATTATTGAATTAGGCTGGGCTCATCAGAGAAGTTCTTCTGGCCAAAGCTAGGCTCACACTCAGAACGGGGTGGCTGGTTGTTGGGTGATCTAGAACATCGCTGACTGGGAGGTCTCAGTCAACTTGGTCTGTTCCACGCCTCTTAGAGAAAGACAGCAGGGCATGTCCTCCTAGCAATCACAGAGCAAAAGAAGAAAAATAGGCAGGCACTTGTTTCTGCTTCTGGGTCACATTCAATAGCCTACCATTGTACAAGACAAGCCCTCCCCCCGTCCAGAGTCAAAATGTGAGGTAAGACAACCAGCACAGAGGCACTGAGCTTATGAAACAAGGTAGTGGGGATGGAAAAAGATGATGGGGAACATGCAGAATGGCCACCATTAATATAATCAATCAATCCTCTAGAAAGCCTTTCAATTTCAGTGTGACTCTGCTTAAGCAAAGACAATCTTGATAAGGCTAATTATTTTACGACATTCCAAATCCACCTCTTAGCATTTCAGCATCTTGAGCTACCAAATTCAAAGATGGTATACAGTCTCCTATCTTCAAAACAATTCAAAATGAGCCACTAATTAATTAAAATTATCAGAGGATGAAATTTGCTAAGGAGGAAACAAAATCAGCTCATATTCCGGGAACACATAAGTGGGGTGAGTTCATCTGTGTTTTAAATGTATGCAGTGCAAAACTACTCTCTAGTGAAGCAGCAGCTTTGGGGGAAATTTTGGGGTAAAACCTGTATTATGTGTTAAGACCAAGACCTTTATCATGATTAAGACCAATAAATATAAGTTTAAAATAAGCCAGAAATGCAGTTCTAAGAAATAAATATGTAAAATCAATCAGTAGAAATGAAGAGTTCACATACTTTTACCTCATCACCTCACAGTTTGTAATGGTTTCAGCTCATGCTTAGCTAGTGCCAAGACAGTGGTATGGCAGAGGGGCATGGAAGAGGAGAGGCAATTTACAGCAGGTCAGGCAGAAGGCAGCCAGCAGCACCAAGCCTTCCTTTCTCTAATGACCCATCCAGGATAGAAGCCTGGTGTCACTCACACCTAGGTAAACCTTCCCACTATCCACACTTGGCACTGAACTAAACCAATCAGCAACTCATTAAGTTACTACACACTCTTCATCAATATTCACATACCCTAAATCCAGCCTCCTGCCACAAAAACCACACCTAAGTGCTTGAAGCTTTGGGGGAACATCTAGATAAAGCCACAACACAGAAATTCTGATTAACAGGGCCACAAATCTTAGAGACAGTTAAATGAAAACTGATTGCATTTTGCATATCTTCATTTCGCATATCTTCATGGCCAAAGTGATGACAGTCACTTCCAACCAAAGAACCATGATTGAAACAATTCTACTGTGGCAGCAGAATTACATCAAATTCCTGATTCCATTCTTTTCTGGCTACTTATCTGCAAAGGTTTTCTTCTCATTTGTGGTGCATTTTGTATCTCTAGGATAACATAGATCCATAAGAAATTACTATACCACTAAATTCTAATTTCTCCTCTATGTTTTATTTTTGTTTGAGACTAAAATATGAAGCAGATCTCACAGTACAAAGTGGTAAGAGTCCTCCGGCAATGAGCAAGCTTTATTCAAACTCCCTTGTAATCAGCACAGAGGCTCTTTTAGACAGCTAGTAGAAGTGGGGCACTTTTTGGGGGCATGGAATGCAGCAGTCACCTCATCCACAGAGAACTCTATGTAGTGCTACAATAGAGCATCTTTTCAACAATCCTGTATGGGGAAATGGAAAAACTCTGCAAGCATCTTTCTTTTGTACATCTGAGACATTTCCTCCCTTCCTTCGATTATCAGTTTAAGTTGTCATGTGAAATGAACAAAAAATATGAAAGTAGCTCTTTATAACAAAGGACCTATTTTTTTTAAATATAATATGATGAAATTTGAATAAGCAGTCAGTAATAAATGTTAGTCATTAGAGTTCCATGAAAAAGAAAATGTATCAAGAAGCAAAAAAGAATTGTTGTCCTATTCTTGAATGAGGAAGGTTTTACAAATGCACCACCATAACCAAAGTAGAACTTTTTGTATTCTTTCCTCCCATTACCAAACATGGCTGAAAGTATTTAGGAATTATTGTTCCTACTTCAACCCAGCCTCACTCTACGTTAACCTTCTTTATGTTTCTATAACATTGCTAAAAATGTTCCTCACAAAGGTCTCCAATCACATTTTTAGGTGTTTACCTTACCTTAAGGTATAGCTAGCACACAAACAGAAAACTCACATAAAGCAGAAATGAGCATCTATAAACTGTTACATAAAAAACCTTATGTAATGATCTCTCCAAGACAAAAGAAAAAATCAGCAGCACCCAAACAATATTTCCTCATGCCCTTTCCCTACCTTCTCTGTTCCCTGAGAGCAAGCTCTATCCTGATACTTAGCACTAGAATTTAGTTGACTTATTTTTCATTATTTTATGAAGAGGCTCGTTAATTTCTTCAATATTCTGATGAGGAGATTCATTGATGCTATTGTATGCAGCAGTTCATTCATTCTCACTGTTATAAGTATATTATTCTGGGTACATTGTTATGGATATTTGGTTCTTTTTTATATTAATTTGATTGAGAAAGAAGTAGCAATGAGGCAGTTTCAAAACAGGTTAGTAGGACAGTTACAATAATAATGCATTGCATATTGTTGTCTTCCTACCAGTTATTCATAGTATAAGATGAAGACATGATATCTTGTCTAAATACTATTAGCTCAAAATTTTCTTCACATTGAACTAAGAGAAAGTAGCTGTATATCTATGCTATTTTGTGTATACAGATAAATATATATATAATATATATATATATATTATATATATATATGACATTTGGTTCTCATGTGAAATGTTTCTCCAGTTTTCTTGGCTACTTTTTTTCTTTTTTATGTCTTTTTTTATTCATTTTAATGAGAAAAAAAGATAAAATACCAATGAAACAGTTTCAGAACAGGTTAGTAAGACAGTTACAATAATTAATGCATTGCATATTGTTTCTTCATAGTAGTTATTTGGAGGACAAGATGCAGACATGATACCTTGTCTAAACAATATTAGTATAAACCTGTTTTACTTTTTTTTTAATTTTTATTTTTATTGAACAACAAATAGCAATGAGACAGTTTCAAGACAAGTTGACAGGACAGATGCAGTACATTAATACATTGCAAACTGTTTTCGTAATGTTTTGGTGTCGTACAAGGTGCATACATGATATTATACTTACAAGTATAAACCTTTTCTAATGAGCTAAGAGAAAGTAGCTGTATATCTATCTTAACTATAAATATACAATTTTTTTCACAACAAAATGGTCCTTTAATTTATATCCCTTCCTTGGCTACTTTTCTACTGAATGATACTTTCCTTGTTGATTTGTAGTGGCCATTACATAAACTAGACACTAGCCCATTTTCAGTCACTTGTTATGCAAGTAAGTTATAAGTTTTTCTTTCTTAAGGGAATTCCTTAATTTTGATGCTGTCTTAGATACTGAAATACCCTTCAATTTAGTACATTTCGGGGTCATTGTTTGCTGAACCTTTCTTTATCTGAATTTTAGAAGGATATTTTCCTATCCTATCTTCTACAAGTTTTCCATTGCTGAGTTTCATTGTTTTTTCAAGAATTTTCCAGGAATTGATTTTATTTGAAGTAGAGATAAAGTAGGTTTTTCTTGGAGGACATCCAACTGCTGCAGAACCATTTACTGAAAAGACACTTTGCTTACATTCTGCTCTGTCACTTTTGATAGAAACAAATAGTTCTACTCAGTCTGTCCCTTGGTTTGATTTGCTTTGTGCTCATATTACCTTCTCTACAAACTCTTCTGTAGCTCAAAAGTACCCACCCCCTGAGCCTCTGGCCATACAGAAGAATTTGATACCTGAAGCATAAGCCCTCTCAACATTTTAGCTTCAAGAGTGTATTTGCTATTCTTGGACCTCTGTATTTTACATACATCAATGTGTGCAGAAATTAGTATCTTTACTATATTGAGCCATCCAATCCATGAGCATGCTATGGCCATCCATTTACATGTTTCGTTTGTGTATCTCTCAATAGCATTTTATTATATACTAGAATATTTTGGTGTATATTCTAACACATTTCACTAGATTTACTCTCATGTTTTATATATTATATTAATGTACATAGCATTATTTTATTTTTTACTTATTGCTGGCAGATAAAAATTCTTTTTACTACATATAGCTATAATTTGGACTCAGAAAATTTGCTGATTTTATTTATAACTCCTAATCATTTGTTTTTAATTTTCTATAACTAATCATGTTATCAATGAAGGATAATAACTTTACTTCTTCATTTCTAATTCTAATGGATTTTGCTTCTTTTTCTTACACATATGTAGAAATTCCATTAAAATGGCTTAGTAATGGCAATACAAGGAATACTTTTCACAATACTATTTTCTCAAATATTAATCTTTCAAAATCTCATCATTGAATATGTTTGTTAAAGACAGCATAAATTTCCAGTTTTCCTTTCCTTCTAAGCTAATTTCAACATGTTATTGTTAATGAATACTGAAAAGAGCTTTATCTGCTTTTACTGTGTCTATTGTAAGATGGTGGCACATGCTTGTAATCCCAGCACTCGGGAGGCTGAGGCAGGAGGATTGTTGTGAGTTCGAGACCAGCCTGAGCTACAAAGTGAGCTTAAAGCCAGCCTGAACTGCATAGCGAGACCCTGTCTCAAAAAGACAAAAAAAAAAAAAGATGATTTTCTTTACTATTTCTTTATGTTAGTTAGAACTATCTTCAAATGTTTGACCAACCTTGCATTTTTTGCAATTTTACTTTTATTGAGTTGCACTTTATGAAAAAAAAAATCCCCCATGTTAAGTAGATGACCTCATGAAATTTGGTGAATTTCATGCACCCATACAATTGCCACTATAATTAAGGTAAAAAAAAAATACCTTTATTGCCAAAAAGATTTCTTGTTTGCAGGCATAATGACTCATGTCAATAATCTTAGTAACTCAAAAGCCAGAGTCAGGAGGACTGTACATTAGCATCCAGCCTGGCGAAGTTAGTGAGACCATGTCGCAAGATAGAACTTTGAAGAAATGGTGGGAGTGGAAGAATTGGAGATGAAGGGGTAGATCACTTGCTTAACACGAGTTCCATCCCTAGTAGTAAAACCAGAAAAGTTTCTTCATGCTTTTTCCTGGAATTTCAATTACATGAAATCATAAGTTATGAAGCCCATGGTTTTGATTTCCTTCACTTACCATATTTCACTTGACATCTTTCATGCACTAATTATTTTATCCTTTAGTTAATATAATCTAGGCATACCTCTATCACATACTCAGGTCCTTCTATTTGGCTCAGCTTTGTTTCAGTGCTTTCCTCTCTTTTCCAATTCCGGACATTTTTATTATTCCATTTTCCTCACAATCAGCCGAGTAGTAATCCCTCTGGGCCTATTTACTGATTCTCACACAGGTTGTAATACTCACCTTTGCATTGGCAAAGCCTCACTTTCCTAATGCTTTTTCTCTCTTCCAAACCACTGCAAAGAGTGAGAATATTTGGCCCGCGAGGTAACTTGGTGGTTTAAAGCTCCTGCTTAGACAAGCTTAGGCAATCACAAGGGCTGCGGTTCTATTCCAGGCACCACACGCCATGCCATCCCTGCCCCCAGGACAGACTGAACCAGCCACCAAAAAAAAAAAAAAAAAAAAAAAAAAGGATGGGAACATTTTCATTGTACTTATTCTTGTTTTGCAGGTAGGAAATTTTGTCATATTTCCTCATAGGACCCTGTTGTTACTTTTTAGTCTCCATTCATTTACATTTTCCATCTGTTTCTCATTTTTATTATACCTTATCCTTTCTTGTACTTCAGTTGTTCAGCTTGAATGTTCCTTCTCCTCAACGTAGATTATAGCTGATGAATTCCTCCAGTTTTATGTATCTGGAAATGCTAGTTAGCTACATTTGTCCTGGTGTAAAAAATCATCAGTAAAAATTGTATACGATGAGCACTATCAACAATTTGAATATGGTATTTCACTACCTTCCAATTTCATAGTTAATATTCTGAAGCAAACTTATCATTGTAATAAACTGTCACTTTGAAAATAGTTTGGCTTTTTCTCTTATTAATGTGCTCATCCTTTTCTTTCTTTGGTTTTGGTTGCTAGATACACTGTTAGGACCACAAGTAGGTTGGTTGTTATTTTCCTCTTCAGGGTCTGTAAGGAGGACTGAATACATAAAGAAATGTATTTTGCTGTCTTACAAAAGTTTTCACATTAAATTTCATCCAATTCTGCTTTGGGTCCATTATCTCTTCTTTCTTTGTTGTTCAAACTCTCTTTTCCAGTTCCTAAGTTTAACTCTCCACATCTCACCCTGTATTTTTAATGGTAGACTTTTTATATGGCTCATTATCTTTTTATTTTGTCATTTTGTGGCTCATTATTATGCTTACACTTTTTTGTCAAAATTCTCCTTTTATTTCCTGAAACATATGAGGTTTCCTTTAGTTTAAAGTTTAGTTCTGATCACATCATTATTTGGAGTCCCTGTGGGTTTTTGCTCTTATCATTACTTCTAATTTGACTTATGTTTTCTTGTCATCCAGTGATTTTCCACTGAATAATAAATATGTTTACATAAAAACTAAATAAATAATTCTATAAGTTATGGAAATATTATTTATTCTATGTTATTTACCTCTGGAAAAACACAATACATCTTTTGTCTGTAGATGTTCAGGGCTGCTAATAATGTGGAATTGTCTTGAATTCTATTTCAGGAACAAAGGTAATTCAAAGTGTGGCTTCCTTTCTTTCAAAAACTGAACTACTTCAAACTCACCTTGATAGCCAAGCATAACCCTTCAGGTTTTCCACCAAAAAAAATGAAGAGTTTCACTATGACTTGACAGCTGTGTCTGGACTTCGATTTTCCCCCTTAACTATAAAATTTCTGCCTGTTTCTTATATTTCAATTCCCTCATCCATATTCGGTAGGTATCTGTAAGTAAAAGACACCCCTAACAGCAGGCTCACCTTGTAGTGTGGTTCAAAACAGCCACTTTCCTAGTAACTTAAGAAAATAAACATATTTTACCCTCCTGTCTAGATTTCCTACTTGTTTGTAGAGGGAAGTTTGGTCCAAATTACCTAGTTTATCACTCCTAGAGAACAGTAACTCATTTGCTTGAAAATCCAGTGTTCTTCTCTGAATTCTCCTGTACCTCTGAGAGGCATTTGATGCTATTGTTTAATGGTTCACTTGGAAATTTTCTTTTCATTTTCACCACAATATATATTTCTATTTTTAATTTTCTTGTGGCTATACATGTTCCTTTTGTTATCATAATATTTCATACTTATTCTTCCTCACTCATTTTCTAGGAGTTTGATCTTTAGTCATTCTTTCATTTTAAGTGCCACTCATGATAAATATCCCCCTTTTACATACTCCTTCAAGAAAGGAAGGAGAAACTACTTCTACAATACTGCTATATGAATTATTTCTCCATCATCATTCTTAATCCATTATTTGTACTTATTTCCAAAATTTAACTACCTAGAACATATCCCCACTTAGAGATCTAGGCACCACTTCGCACTGAACATGTCTGCCACTTCCTTCTAATCCAGCTCCTCTCAAAGAAAACCACGTGGAAGTGGTGCTGGCCACCACAGAGGGACAGTGAGCAGAGACACCTCCAAGGGCCACGTTCAACTAGTGGATGCATTCATGGATTGGGGAAATAAAGAACAGAAATGTATAAATCGGATTTTCTTTTTTAAAAGAGATATGAATTAGTTGATTGCAAAAATCCACAGTTGTTAGGGGGTAACAGCTACTAAACTATATTTTTCCTTCCTAGGCCTTCCCACCCTTCACAGCCTCCACTTGAAATTTAATCTAATGATGCTTTCATATCATTCTCTACAAAACAAAAACATATTCCTCACATTACTCAAAATATTAAGAATATAGAGGATTTTGAGACCAACCTCAAACTTGTTTGCCTAATTTTCCAGGCCATGTACTATTATTGAGCCACTTAGCCATTACTTCATATGATGTAACATCTTTTCTTTACACAACATTCTCTTTTTATTAGTACGTGTTTGTAACACATAAAGTTTACATTCATCTAAACAAGTAGGTACATATACATAACACCTCTAGATTCTTTTTTATACCCATTCTGTTACTTGCCCATCTCTCTGTGACTCTAGATTTCCTTTACCTATTTTCATTAGTATTATTTTGGTTCATGCTTACAAAACGTTTACATTCATTGAGGGTTTGTGACACGTATAAGACACATCTTAAAGTCTTAACCTCCCATTCCCATATATCACCCATAGCCCTCCATCTCCTTGATCCCTTTCCATTTATTTTTTTTAATTGAAGAAAAGTTAGCAATGAGTCAGTTTCAAATCAAATTAGTAGGACAGATTCAATAACTAATACATTGCATATTGTTTTTGTAGTTGTATTTTGTTCTACAAGGTGAATAAATGAAATTCCATTTACAAACACTATTAGAACAGTTGCCTCTAATCAATGAACTAAGAGAATGTAGCTGTAAATCTATCTTTTTTTTCAAAGCTGAATTATAATATGGTTTCAATAATTCATACTTTTTACATTGTTATCTTCCTAAAGGTTATCCATACTATAAGAAGCAGACAGATTATCCTGTCCAAACAATATTAGTGCAAATCTTTCTTATCACAGAATTATGCAGAAGTACCGGATATTTATCCTAACTATACTGTTCATACGAACACAGAATGGTTATTCCTTTCTATCCCCTTTTTTTGTTTAGTCCTGTCAAAGATGGGTATTCTATTGTCATTCAATTATTATAGGTGCTTGACTTCAGTGAAACAATCCAACATAGTCCAGCAGTCCACAATAATAGTGGGTTATACGAAGAAGTTGTTGACTAGAGCCATTTACAGCTCAGCTTATTATTATGGCCTTATTTTATGTACATCATTTATATACTTTTCTGCTAGATGGTCGAGACCAAGCTAAAGCAAGATCTATATAACAAAAAATGTGACCTTTCTATCTGAAGAGGTCAGTCAAGTCCCCTCAAGATTTATCCTGTAACCACATATGTCCCTCTGTAGATTCTTTGTCAGTGTCAGCCAAGTGCATCAGTCACGGCCATTGCTTGACCAGTTTGCTCTCTGAGAGAAAGTTTTCTCTCCATGTGACTCTCCTTAGGCACACTATTGATCATCAATCACATTCCTCTGCAGCTCCACAGTCTCCTTGATCAGGAAATCTGGGGCACAACTGAGTTCCATGATGTTACAGTACAGGTTCTCCTATGTTCTGAGTCTTCACTGACCTTGAAAGGCTAGGGCCAAAATGTTGGCTGACCTTGCAGCCCTTCCATTTCTCCAATTTTTTTATCTGTGAACTTAGGTTGTTAACCATCCAGAAGAGAAGCTAATTGGTACATTGCAACATATGGAGCTCAGATTACCATATCTGACTAAATTGTTTTTAGTTGTTGTTTTACATTTCTATTTTAATTTCTCCTTTTGATTTCTTATACTAAGGAGGCTATACGATATTTGCACATGTGTGTCTGGTTTATTTCAATTATGAGTATATGTTCAACTGGCATCCACTTCAATATAAATGCCTCAAGATTATCATTTTTTATAGCTGACTAATACTCATTGTATAGAAATACCATATTTTTCAACCATTCCTCGTGTGATGCGCATCTTGGTTGTTTCCAAGATTTAGCTATCACATATTGGGATGCTATTAACATAAGTACACATACATCACTATGATATGATGTTTTCAGTTCCTCCAGGAAAATTCCCAGTAGGCGGATAGCTGACTTGAATAAGATTTCCAGTCCAATTTTTGTGAGGAGTCTCCATGCTGATCTCCACAATGGTTGCACCAGTCTATATTCCCATCAGCAGTGCAGAAGTGTTGCTGTTGGTATATTTCTTAATGGTAGCCATTCTTTCTGGAGTGAGACGATATCTCAGTATTGTTTTAACTTGCATTTATTTCACAGATGGTTAGCGATGTGTAACATTTTTTTCATGTATTTATTTACTTCTTTAAATTTGTCATCTGAGAAATGTGCATCTCAGATGCCCATTTTAGATTGGGTCTTTAAATTTCAGGGTCCTAATGTATCTTAGTTATTTATAAGTCCAGAGAGCAGACATTTGTCTCAGTGTTTATTAGTCAAGTTTTTTTCAAAATTTGTGGGTTGTCTTTTCACTTTGTTGACAATTTCTTTTGACATGCAAAAACTTCTCAAGAAGAGTTGATCCCAGTTGTTAAATCTTTCAAGTGTTTCCCATGCAAATACATGTTTGTTCATGAACTCTTTGTCTACCACTATGTCTTCAAGAGTTCCTCCTACTTTCTGTTCCAGGAGATTGAGTGTTTCTGTTTCAATGTTTAGATCTTTAATCCATTTTGACTTTAGCTTAGCATGTGCTAAGGTGATAGACCAGGGTCAAGTTTTAGTTTTTGGCATATAGAAAGCCAGTTTTTTCCAGCACCATTTGTTAAAGACACTGCCTTTCTTCCAGTAAGCGTGTTTGGTTCCTTTGTTGAAGATCAGATGGCTGAGTATATTTGTGGAGGTCTGTGCATCTTCTCATCTATTTGATTCATCTGCAGGTCAATTTCGTTGCCAATACCAATACTGTTGATTTTATTACAGTGGCTTTGTAGTATAATTTCAAGTCAAGAACTGTTATGCCTCCTGCCTTGTCTTTGTGGGCCAGGATTGCCTTTGTTTTTCTAGGCCTTTTCTGGTTCCAAATAAATTTTTGAAATGATTTCTCTAGGTCTGAGAGTTATGTTGGTGGCCATTTGATAGGGATTGCATTAAATATGTACCATAATTTTGGTAGTATGGCCATCTTTACAATGCTGGTTCTTCCTCGCAGAAAATGGAAAATGTCTTTCCATTTTCTGAAATCCTCTACCATCTTTTCTTAGGGTACTGTAATTTTCTGTGAAAAGATCTTTGACTTCCTTGGTTAAGTGAATTCCACTTTTGGCGGTGCTATTGTAAAAGGTGTTGTTTCTAGAGTGTCCCTCTCAGTCTGTTTGTCATCTGTGTAGAGGAATGCTATTGACTTTTGAATATTGACTTTGTATCCTGCTATGCTACTGAATTTGTGTATGAATTCTAGTAGCTTCTTGGTGGAGTTTTTTGGGTCTTCCATGTAAAGTATCATGTCATCTGGAGATAGCAATAATTTAACTTCTTCTTTACCTGTTCATATTCCTTTTATTTCTCCCTCTTTTCTAATGGCTGTAGCTAATGATTCCAAAACTATATTGAATAGGAGGGGTGAAATGAGACATCCTTGTCTTTTACCATATCTGAAAATAAAAAATTTAAGTTTTTCTCCATTTAGAATTATATTAGCAGTTGGGTTGTCATAGATGGCTTTTATCAAATTGAGCTACAGGCCATCTATTGCAATTTTTGTAGGACCTTGAACATGAATGAGTGTTGGACTTTGTCAAAAGCTGTTTCTGCATCATTTGAGATGACCATGTAGTCTTTAAATTTCATTTTATTAATATAATTTATTACAGTTACAGATTTTTTAATATTGAACCATCCTTGCATCCCTGGGATGAATCCTACCTGGTCATGGTATATGATCTTGATGATTTGCTCTATTCTATTTCCTAGGATTTTACTGAGGATTTTTACATCTCAGTTCATGAGGGAGATTGGCCTATAGTTCTCTGTTTTAGTTTTGTCTTTCTCTGGTTTTGGAATCAGTATTATACTTGCCTCCAGAAATGACTTTGGGAGGACTGCTTCCTTTTCAATTTCATTGAAGAATTTGAGGAGTGTAGGGATTATACCTTCTATAAATTTCTTGTAGAATTCAGCTGTGAGTCCATCAGGACCTGGACTTTTCTTTGTGGACCGGCTTTTTATTAGTTTCATATTTTGTTGGCTGTTATTGGCTTATTGAGAGTTGTTATGTCTTCTTGATTCAGTTTTGGTAATTTGTACCTTTCAAGGAATCTGTCTATGTATTCTGTACCTTCTATTCTGTGCATACAAAGATTCTCAGAGTAGCTATTGATAATCTTCTGAATTTCCACAGAGTCTGTGGTGATTTCATCCTTTTCATTCCTTATTGCATGTACTTGAATTTTTTCTTTCCTCTTTTTGATGAGGTTAGCTAGGGACTTATCAATCTTACTTAGTATTTCAAAGAACCAGCTTCTTGATTCGTTGATTATATTCCCTCTGAGAACTACTTTCATCACAACCCATGAATTCCGGTAAGTTGTGGTTGAATTTTCATTGAATTGTAGATATTGTTGAATTTCTTGTTTAAATTCATCTGTGACTCATTGATTGCTGAGTAGGGTGTTGTTTAACTTCCATATATTTAGCAGGTTTTTCTCATTTCTTTTGTTGTTTCATTCTAGTTTCATTGCACTGTTCATATGAACATCGAGTTCCAAGAAATTCAAAATACCTTGAGGTAGATGGCCAAGAAAAATCCTCCCCAAAGCACAGTACAACTTTTAGAACAACAGTACAAGACACACTGTACAAACAGACATGTCCAGTCAGAGAAGAGACTCCTCATTAGACCAGATGGCCAGACCAAAGAACATATAGGGGATGTATGGCGACTAGGTATGTAGCTCAGCATTTGAGTCCTGGTCCAGCATTCACATGGCCCTGAACACACCCTAAGTATATATAATTATCAGTGTATATTTGAAAAACGCTTAATATCACTAGTCAAATAAAAATACATAATGTGATACTATCTCACCTCAGAATGGCTATTAATAAAAAATACAAAAAGCAAAGATGTAGAGGAAGGGGAATTTTGATATACTGTTGGTGGTCATGTAAAAAAGCACAGCAGTTATGAAAATTAAAGGTTGGAGATTACCCAAAATACTAGAACTAGAACTGCCATGAGGGCTGGGGATGTAGATCAGCAGCACAATGCCTGCCTGGCAAGTATGAGGCCCTGAATTCAACACCTAGTACAAAAAAGAGAGAAAAAATTGCCATCTGATCTAATGACCCTTCTATTGGATATTTATACAAAGAAAATGAAACTAATGTGATACAGAAATGTGTCTACTCAAGTGTTCATTGTAGTGCTTCTGACAACAGCTGAGGTATGGAATGCAGAGAAGTGCTCATGACTGGACAGATGGGAAAAGAAATTGTGATATAAATCTGAAACAATATTATTAAGCCACAAGAAAGGATGAAATTCTGTCCTTTGTACCAACATTGGTGACTTGGAGGTCATTATGTCAAGTGAAATGGCAAGCACAGAAAGCAGGGGGCTGAGAATATGGCTCAGTAGAATAAGCCCCTGCCCGGTAAGTGCAGGATCCTGAGTTCAAACCCTGGTACTGCAAAAAAAAAAAAAAAAAAAAAAAAAAAAAAAGACAAAAGCCCTACCTATTCACTTATATGTGACAGTAAATAGGTCAATCTCAGAGGAATGGAGAGTAGAACCATCGATGCCAAAGCCTGGGAAAGCTGTGGGAAGGAGGATGGAGAGGGGAGAGTGGGTGGGTACAGGGGAGCAGCTGGAAAACAAGAAATAATATTTCATCTCATAGCCAAGTCAAATAACTCTTACATTAGACAGGTTTCCATTTCTAGAACAAAACATTTGACATGTAGAATTTCAAGGGAAAAAAAGGGTTACTTGGGCCATGGTTCCAGAGCTTTCAACCCATGGCCACTTGGCTTCCAAGCAGAACCATTAAAGTGGAAGGGCCTCTCAGGGGAGAGGCTCTTGACTTGTAGCCCCTAGGAAGCAGCAAGCAGAGGAAGAGCTGGTGATCTGCATTATGAATTTTCTAGGCACTTCTTAAGCCAATCAAGTTGACAGTCCTAGTCACTACAACTCTGGTTGTTGACAATTATTGTATATTTCAAAGTAGCTACTAGGGAGAGTTGTAAATGTACCTAGTATGATAAATGGAATTATAAATGTGATGGGTGATAGAGATACCAATTACGCTGCCATGATATATAAATAGATATAGATCTCACTGGTGTCCATAATTATGTACAATTATTATGTCAATTAAAAATTTAAAATACAACTGGGCATGGTGGCACACACCTATAACTTGGCACTCAGGATGCTGAGGCAGGAAGATCTTTGTGTGTTCAAGACTAGCCTCAGCTACAAAGTGAGCTCAAGGCCAGCCTGAACTGTATAGTGAGACCCTGTACCAAAAAGACACAAAAAAATAAAATATACATTTTTCAATATTATACAAAGGATGATCATTTCATCTTGACATAGTCAAGATTGCCAAAGAAAGGAAAGAAATTTTATAGTGGAGAAAGGCTTGGGATGAAAGAAAAGAGGACTATGTTGGAGCATAAAACACTTTCAAAGAACACCAGAGTGGCTAGGGGGGTGGGAAAGGCAAAAAGGTGATGTTCTAATAAAAGCCCATCAAAAGGAGATATCTACAGATCCAAGTCCCAGGGGTCAGGAGGGAAAAGTTGCTGGGAAGTAAGAAATAATAGAAGAAAAATACCTGAAAAGATTATAGAGAGGGTGCTATGAATACCCAAAGCCCATTCTAAGCCTCTGTGTTTTGTACCAACAAAGATATCTGGTAAGTTAAAATCTGTTTCAGACATAAATTCTAAGTTTTGTAAACTAATTATTTTCAAAAGTGTGGTCTTGGACCAGCAGAATCAGTATTCCCCAAAAGTGACTGGAAAGGTCAATTACTATGACCCACCCAGATGCTCTGAATCAGAGATCCTGGGGACAGAATCCAGCTGACTGGGTTTTCAGCAGTCCCACAGGCAAGTAAGCCATTCTGTCAAAGTTCAAGAGAACAATGGCTTGTCCAACTGTGGATATCCAGCTCTTTCAGACAGTGTGATCACTCGGGTCAAATAGCACAGAACATTTTCCCAATGACAATCTTCAGGTAGATTGGATGCCTGACTTGGGCTGATCTCACCCAACTGAAGACATGAGTTCTCTTTTTTCCCACCTTAAAAAAATAGTTTGATAGTTAGCTTCACTTGTCTCAACAAGAGAAAAAATAAAGTTTATCCAGGAAGACAATTCTTCAAATGGTAGAGGACAAGAAGAAAGAAGTTTGTGATCAGTAACTGTTGATCCACAGGGTCAACAACCAAAACCTGCCATCCCAGGAAGTCTTCATAGCTGTACAATTAAACTTCTTACTGTTTAAGTGAATGTAGTGAGATTTTCTAGAAGGTTTATTCACTGACGGAGGTTGTGATTCTCACTTCTTTGTAAGTGCCACTACTTCTGCCAAGGACTCAAGTGTTAGAAACCTGAAGTCAGATACTCTGACACACAAGTAGAAAGTCAATAGTACTGTGAGCAAAGAAAGGATTCTACAGAAAATAACAGGTGGAAAAATTAAATTCACATTCTCAGCTCTCCAAGACCTGATAGGAATGAGTAAACATAGCCATGCTTGCACAATTCAAAGTACAGAGTATAGAGTTTGAAAGAGCAGATTTCAAAATGCAGATATGCAGAAATAGAAAATCTGGTATATGTCCATGTAAGAATGCCAAATTTTGGCCAAGCCTGTCCTCTGATTACTTCTGTAAAATGTATGAAAATGGCCTGCCTGGGCTGTGACAGGCTGACCAACCATCCTGGCCAATGCAGAACTAAGAAGTCATGGACAGTGACTTTCACGGCTGAAATAGCTGCAGGCATGCTGGGATAGCTCATCACATTCCTAGATAGTTATGTTTTGGACAATAGTGTATACTAAGTAGAGTTTAAAATTTACTCTTCACAATGTTATAGAAGTGTAGGTGGCCATTGAAAAGAATGATAATATTGTCATCCGGGTATATCCTTCTCCACTTGGTACTGACATTTCTTGATTGTATATAAATTTGCATTCTTAGGAGACTTTTCAGGTGTAGTCAATGACAGAGCTCTCAGCTGAGCAAATAAGGGTCCTTCCAAATTCCTTTCATGTGTCTTTCAGAAGTTATTTAAATTCCTGTTTTCCCTGGGGAATGAAATGAAATTCTATTCTTTTTTTATTTTATTGAAGAACAAGTAGCAATGAGACAGTTTTAAATCAAATTAGTAGGACAGATTCAACAATTAATATGTTGCACATTGTTTTCATAGTGACTTTTTGTTGTACAAGGTGCATACATGGTACTCTATGTAAAAATACAATTAGAGCAGATGCCTCTGATCAATGAATTAAGAGAATCTAGCTGTAACCTATCTTTTGTTTTTAAAGCTGAATTATAGTACAGTTTCAATAATTAATACTTTTTACATTGTTATCTTCCTAGTGGTTATCCATACTACAAGAAGCAGACACTATCCAAACACTATTAGTGCAAATCTTTCTTATCATAGAATTATGAAAAGGTATTGTATATTTATCCTAACTGTACTGTTTATACAAATACAGAATGGTTCTTCCTTTGTATCCCCTTTTTTGCTTAGTCCTGTCAAAGATGGGTGTTCCATTGTCAATCAATTACTATAGGTGCTTGAATTCAGCAAAACAATGCAACACAGTCTAGCAGTCCACAATAACACTAGGTTATATGAAGAAGTTGTTGACTAGAGCCATTTACAGCTCAGCTTATTATTATGGCCTTATTTTACATACCTCATTTCTATACTTTTCTTCTGGATGATTAAGACCGAGCTAAAGCAAGACCAATATAACAAAAAATGTAAGTTTTGTATCTGATGAGCTCAATCAAGTCCCCTCAGGGTTTATCCTGTAACCCTGTACCTCACTCTGTAGATCCTTTGTCAGTGTCAGCCATGTGGATGAGTCACAGTCATTGCTTCAACAATCTGCTCTCTATGAAAGTTTCCTTTCCTTCTGACTCTCCTTTAGGCACACCATAGATCATCAATCACTTTCCTCTGTGGCTCCATAATCTCCTTGATTGGAAAATCTGGGGCATAACTGAGTTCCATTATGTCACAGTACAGGTTCTCCTATGTCCTGAGTCTTCACTGACCTTGAAAGGCTAGGGCCAAAATGTTGGCTGACCTTTCAGCCCTTCCATTTCTCCAAACTTAGGTTATTAACCATCTAGAAGAGAAGCTGATTAGTACCCTGCAACATATACAGTTCAGTTTACCCTACCTATCTGAATAAATTCTTTTTAGTTGTTGTTTTACCTTTCTATTTGTATTTCTTCTTTTGATTTCTTATAGTAGGGAGACTATACAATATTTGCACATGTGCATCTGGTTTATCTCACTTATGAGTATATGTTCAAGTGGCATCCACTTCAATATAAATGCTCCAAGTTTAACATTTTTTATAGCTGAGTAATACTCCATTGTATAGAAATACATTTTTCAACCATTCCTCATGTGACGGGCCTCTTGGTGGTTTCCAAGATTTGGCTATTACAAATTATGCTGCTATAAACACAGGTACACATATATTATATAATGTTTCCAGTTCCTCTGAGAAAAATCCCAGTAGGGGGACAGCAGGCTTGATTGGGATTTCCAGTCCTAGTTTTGTGAGGAGTCTCCACACTGATATCTACAATTGTTGCACCAGTCTACATTCCCACCAGCAAGGGAGAAGTGTTCCCTTTTCCTCACATCCTCTCCAACATTTGTTGTTGTTTGATTTCTTTACGATAACCATTCTTTCTGGAGTGAGATGGTATCTCAGTGTTGTTTTAACTTGCATTTCACGGGTAGTGATGTGGAGCATTTTTTCATATATTTATTCACTTTTTTAATTTCATCCTCTGAGAAATGTGTATTCATCTCAGATGCCCATTTCTGAATTGGGTCTTGAAATTTTAGGGTCCTAATGTATCTTAGTTCTTTATAAATTCTAAAGAGCAGACCTTTGTCTGAGGGTTTATTAAGATTTTTTCAAAATTTGTGGTATGTCTTTTCACTTTGTTGACAATTTCTTTTAATGTGTAGAAACTTCTCAAGAAGAGCTGATCCCAGTTGTGAATTCTTTCAAGTGTTTCCCGTGTGAATATATGTTTGTTCATGAACTCTTTGTCTACTACTATGTCTTTAAGAGTTCCTCCTGCTTTCTCTTCCAGGAGATTGAGTGTTTCTGTTTTAATGTTTAGATCTTTAATCCATTTTTACTTTAGCTTAGTGCATGATGATAGACCTGGGTCAAGTTTTGGTTTTGGCATGTAGAAAGCCAGTTTTTCCAGCACCATTTGTTAGAGAGGCTATCTTTCTTCCATTATGTGTGTTTGGCCCCTTTGTCGAAGATCAGAAGGCTGAGTGTGTTCATAGAGGCCTCTGCATCTTCTAATCTATTCCATTGGTCCTCAAGTCTGTTTTGCTAAGAAAACCATGTTGATTTTATCACAGTGGCTTTGTAGTATAATTTCAGGTCAGGAATTGTGATGCTTCCTGCCTTGTTTTTGTTGAGCAGGATTGCCTTTGCTATTCTAGGTCCTTTTTGGTTCCAAATATATTTTAGGAATGATTTCTCTAGGTCTGGGAGGTATGTTGGTGGCAGTTCGATAGGGACTGCATTAAATCTGTACAACAATTTTGGGAGTATGGCCATCTTCATGATGTTGGTTCTTCCTATCCAGGAGCAGGGAAAATTCTATTCTTATGAGAACCCTTAGCAGTGACTCTAGATAAAAGCCTACCTGCGATATACTTGACCCCCAGAGTTGTATATTTTGAAATTAAAACATATCTCTGGAAGGAAAAAAACTAAGAGATAACATCCATGGTATTTGGACACATGTCCTATGTCTGTGCCGGGAGCTTCTTGCAATGGCACATAGGTAGTACAGAAATAAAACTAATTGGGGAGCTCTCCTTAGGTCAAATGATGACACATACAATGGCTTATGGACTTCTCCCTTACATCAATGGTATAGGTAAACCACAGACAGTAGTGCAAACAGGAGCACATTTCCCCAAACTCCAGAGAGATCATGGCTTTCTCTATACTCACACCATACAGCACTGTTTTATAAAAACCAAATATAAAACAGTGAGTTTATTTTATGTCTTGAAATTAAACACAAAAAGTCATCTCATTTTGTCATCTTTAATAAAACAATTTACTTTTAAAACTCTCTCATATGAAGAAAAGAGGATTTTATCTAATCAGCCAAATATGTTTTTTCATGCTTCTCTGTTCATTAACCTTTTTGGCTAATTGCGTAAGCTTAAGGCTCTGAAATTTGCTTTAGTTGTTGCTATAGAATCTTTGTCCTATAGAATTGCAAACACTGCTGCTGCATTTAACATGTGAAGAGCAGGTGGTCTGATTTGAAATACTTCAGTCCTCTGTAAATCTGACAGCTTGGGTTCCATACCTGGACAAAGGTGAAAAAGTAAAATAAGTTTTCTGACCTCTGAAGATTTCTCAAGGACAAACTTAACTATGTGCCCAGTTGGGAACTGAGGTCTGGGGTGAAGAAGAATGCTGAACATTCATGGAAGATTACAAAAGGCGACTGTGACAGCAACCCACAGAGCACCTTGTGGATCACAGGCAGGGTCGACAGCAGTCACCCCAGAGAATGAGGTGGCTGTGGCAATGCTGCCAAAACCAACTGGCCAACACCACAGCAACAGTCTTTGAAATCAGAGCTCAAAACCAACAACTGGGCTTCCAAGTCATGAAAATACACACTCTAATGCTTTGTGTTGTGCAGAGCAAAACCTGTTCAGAACACCAACCTAACCTTTCTCTTTTTATTTTTTGTCTTTTGTTGTTTTGTTTTTTGTATTTAGTACAGGGTCTACAGGGTCTCACTATACAGATCGGACTTGGAGTGATCCACCTATGTTCAGTCTCCCAAGAGCTGGGATTACAGGCGCGCACCACCACTCCCAATCTCCCAACCTAAACTTTCTTAAAGAGCCACAAAATCATCTGATCTAATTTATAAACTCTAAGGATGTCCCTGTACTTGACAAAAGTGTGCATTATTCTATAACTAATGATCATTTCTTCCATGGAGAATGCATACACAACATGTCATTGTGTCTGGCAACTTAATAGCTAACATCTGACTAATTAAAGCCTCATGACAACCCACAGATGTGTGGGTGCTGTAGCTGTTATTGCTTCACAGATAAGAAATCAGTGCATGCACAAATAATCAATGCTTTGCTTCAAGTTACCCCTCTAGTGAGTAGAGAGAATGGTTCAAACTGCATTTATGGCCTAGGGAACCACCATAGCATGTTCTTTTTCTTTTTTTTAACTCATTAGCTTTACTGAAAATCAATAATAATTATATAACAAATTAAAAATTGTAGACAAATATTGAAGTGTGAAAGATTTAAGATGTAGACAGTAAATTTTAGAAAAGTATTTCTGAAATGAATACATAGCATGAGATTAATAACCAATTGCATATTGTAAAAAAATAATTTGCAAACTTAAATGAATATAACAATGAAAATTGTCTAAAATGAAGATGAGTTTACAGATCAGTCATATAATAATTCACCCTGTGCCAAAATCAAGAAACTTATATTCATATAATTAGAATTCTCAAAGTAGAAGGGGGTAGTCAATAAATATTTAAAGATTTAAATTTCTGAATTTAGTTAAAATTATAGCACCACATTTCCAAGAAATATGAAACATTTGCACAACAAATATGAATAAAATCATACCAAGAAACAAAAACATGAAATTATCCAAAACTAATGGTAATGAAGAAAATCATTAAAGCATATAAATAAAAAATATTGGCTATGGAATAAGAAAATTAAATATCATCATATTCCACATTAGAAAAAGCAAAAGAGCAAGAAATTTGACTTATTTATTCAAAAGACTGAAAAAAGAAAGATCTGTCCTCATTGAATTTTATACTTAGCAAACATTTTGAAAAATAAAAGTAAAATGTTTTCCAGTTGTACAAACTCAAAATATCCTAATACCTCCAGATGTAGCACATAGAAAATAACAGAGAACATAATCCAGAAGGCAAGAGGGGTTGCTGTATGGTCCTGGATAAAGAATAAAGAGCTCTCAAACAGTAATTATACAGCTCTATGTAGAATATGATAATATTAGATGAACCCTTTTCAAGGTCACTGAACATTTCCGCAAA
>PVKA01032638.1:0-25107 GCA_004027165.1 Ctenomys sociabilis
GGGGAGGAGCAGAAGGAGCAGGAGGAGGAGGAGCAGGAGGAAGAGGAAGTGGAGGAGGAGGAGCAGCAGGAGGAGGAGGAGCAGCAGGAGGTGGAGGAGGAGGTCACCAGCTGCAGAGAAGAGGGCCGGGATCCATCCAGGGACCCCGCACAGGCTAGCCCAGCACTGAGGGTCCCCTCACTGATTGCTGCCTTTCCTGAGGGTTGACCCCTGGAGACAGAATGGAGCGCAGGGAACAGAGGCCGTGCACGCTGCGCACTGCCCTCTCCAGGGACCCACGCTCTGGAAGGATGGGTGTTGGGTGTGTGGTCTGCAGGATGGGCCTGCTGAAAAGGCCTCAGTTCTTCAAAGCTGACGGAGGCACCAACCCTGCAGGGACCGCGGTTTGCAAAAAGAGCCTGCCCCAGGCTTGCTCAGAAAAGCAGCACGCATGTGTCCTTGCTCTGTGGTTATACGGATGGCGATGGCCTGTTTGCCCGCCGGTCCCCTCCAGGTCCTTTATCCGCCATCCCCAGGCCAGCTTTGGCTGGTCTACATGAGGCCACCTCCTCCCGACATCCGGACGCACTCGCTCTCCCTCCCACACACTCCGCCCCCCTTGACCTGCTCCATCTCCCTAGACGCAGCCCTAAGTATTGGAGCAGCATGGATTTTATAAAATCCAAATTTTTTTGATTAAAGACAGAGGGAGACACTAGTTCCTCAGGAACTCACTTTGGCTCAGTTTAAAATCTCGCCATGCATGATCAGCCTCGTCACCTGTGGTGACGCCCAGCAGGTGGCATTCCCTCGAGTGCCAGTGTCACCCCCTCCTGTCCTGGGCACCACAGCAGCCACAGGAGCCCAAATTAAAGGCCAAAAGGAGCATGAGAACCGAGCACGACCGGCTCACACCTTCTCGTGCAGCCTCTCCAAGTACCCGTGTGGCTCCAGGCGGTCCCCGGGGTCCAGATCCTGGCAGACCCACTTGATGTCGTCCTCCCTGCTCATCATGACAGTGCTCTCAGCCGGGCACCCGTCCTCGGGGGCAATGGCCGTGAAGGTGGTAAATGTCACTCTTTTCCTTTTCGAGGTAGGGGACGCGGGGGGCTCACTCCGCTGCCCTTCGCCCTCCGAGAGCGCAGCCCCTGCTGGTGGGAACACCTGCCCATTGGGGCCGGGCTGGGGGTCCACGCCCAAGAGCAGGTACTTACTCTCCTCGAAGTCCACACCCCGGCCGATGGCGGTGACCTGCTCCTCGGGACAGGAGGCGAACACCACCTGCGGATCCAGCAGCTCTGTCCGCTGGCTCAGCCCCACCCAGTCGTGCGAGCGGCTCAGCCCCTCCTGCTCCTCGAAAGGGACCTGCTTGTGCCTGTACTTCAGCACGAAGGTCACGCAGTTGATCAGGAAGACCACTATGGCCAGGCAGAAGACGCCCAGCAGTGCGTACATGCCGATCTCCAGGTCGCTGAGGCCCTTGGGCGCATGCGCGGAGTCACCCTCCTCCACCTCTGCGTCGTTCCGGGGGCCGTCGGCCTCGGGGAAGCTAGTGAGGTCCACCGCGATGGTCTGCAGGTGGCCGCCATCCTCCAGCGCCCCGCCCTGGCCCTGCTTCCGCGGTGCAGTCGGCCTTGGGGTGGTGCCGCCCCGGCCTTCCCTGAGGCCCACGGAGGACGAGCTGCTGCGGAACCGCCCTTCCGGGGCCTCCCACTCCGGCAAGGGCCTGGTGGACCTCCTATCACCGATGCCATTTTCCAGGTGACCTGCTGCCCCAGCGTGCCGGATGTTACTGGTGTTGGGGTTGGCGTCATTTTGGCCAAATTTCACCCTGATGTCCGCTGTTCCAATGGCCAGCACGCTCTTGCGCTTGGACTTCTGGCACGTCTCGCTGATGGCCATTTCCACCTTGACCAGTGCGCCCTGGCCTTCCCTCTCAGCGGCGATGACCGGCCACTGGAACTTGGGGTCCTGGTGGATGGAGACCACCTTCTCGTCTAAGGATGTGGCCACCAGCGAGAAGTCTTGCCCGTCGTAGATGTCCAGGGGTGTGACAGAGCCGTCGCTGAACTGCACCCAGCAGCTGATGGCTGCTTCCTGCAGAGGAGAAGAGGGCGGTGAGCTCAGGCTGCACAATCTTTAAACAAGGCAGAGCTGGCGCTGAGTGGCCCCTGAGGTACGTAAGGGGGCCCCCAAAACCTGCAACGCCCAGCCTGCTCCAAGGGGACTCCAACCTGGGTGGTGTGAAGCGCCTGTGGCTGATTTTTCCCTGCAGATGCTGGAATAAAGCCCGGGGCTGCCCAGAACCTGCCTCCACACGGCCACACACTGCCCGGCAGAGGCCGCTGCTGCACTGTAGGCTGCTTGCGTGACCCATGTGTTTGAGTGAAAAATGTTCAGAGCTCTGTTTTTACGATGCACCAGTGCCAAATCTCCACTCATGGATCACAACACAACAGGTTGTTGGACAAGGACTACACCCCCAGGGGAGCCACAGGCTTGGCTGGACGGCCCCTCTCCCAGTCAGCAGGAGTAGCATAAACACACCTGGGGACACCATTAACCCTCCTGAGCTGAGAGGCCTGCTGGGAGAGGGTTGCCCTCTGCTAGCCTACTCATGGGCAGAGCCGGGGGTCCCCAGAGGCCCTGGACCATGCTCTGTGTAACTGAACACCCTATCTCCGAGCCTCTCACTTTGTTGTACAGATAGCTTGCTTCATGAACAGCAGCAAGTACAGACGTCGGCACCTTTGACAGTGGTCACTGCCCTGTGCATGCCTGGGAGGACCAGAGCCTGCAGGGTGTGACTTTGTCCCCAGGCCTGGGGGAATGGACCCGGCTGCTGTGAGAGCCACAGTCTTGCGGCCCTGGGTGGTCTGTCCCTCTTACCCCTCTACTTCTGAGTTTCAAAGGAGAAAGACACAGGCAGCCCTGAGCTGGGGGTGAAGGCCCATGTTGGGGATGGCCATGTGTGGGTGAAATGGAAGACTAGGGCAGCTAAGTCATTTAAAATTTTAAAGTAAAAGACACTCCAGGGATCACACTCAAAATAACGCCCCTTGCTCTAAACCCACCCGTCCCCTCATCCTCGCCACTTTCTGCAGCAGCTCCGGGGTCTTCTCCTCAGAGTGAGTTTGGCTGTGCTGTCACAGCTACCTTGAAGTCCTCAGTCAGTTCAAGAGTCTCCCTTCTGTGGTCATCTTAGCTGGGTGAGAGCCAACCGGAAGTCGCTGCCCAGGGCCAGGCCTGGGGAACCAGGTGGGCGGGCAAGTGCACAGCGAGGGGTTGTGAGCCCTGGTTTCCACTGCGCCACGCTTGGCAGCCGCTCGTGTGATTTTTATCACACTTGGTAGCGACCTCCTAAGAGAGCTGGCGGAGCTGCTGCAGAAGGTGGCGGGGCCAGTGGGCTGAGCACGCCCGTGCTCTGAGGGGCCACCACGGCAGTGCCTCTCTGGCTGTGATAGGTTTTCAAATCTTAACACACTGTGTTTTTGCATCAGCTCTTGTGTGGGCTGATGTTTGGGGGACAGGAAACAAGGCCAGCCCAAATGGCGGGGCGGGAAGGACCAGGTGGGCAGGGACTGCGGGGCTTATACTGGGTTTGCAGCTCCCCACTCTGGCTCCCATGGCACCCTCGCTGTGTAAGCTTGTTTGCTGTTTCTTCTTCCTTTTTTTGTTCTGTTTTTTTTGAGACAGGGTTTTACTATGCAGCTCAGGCTGGCCTTGAGCTCACTATGTAGACCAGGCTGACCTCAAACTCATAGTGATCCTCTGCCTCACCCTCCCAAGGGCACCACCATGCCCCACCCTGAACACCCACAAGCAAATCTCGAGCTGCGAGCTGCTGCGCTCAGCCTTCAGAAGGGCACTGTCAGTGTTGGGCGGGGCTGCCTGCTACCCAGAATTCCTGCATGCGGCCGGGTTTCCAGGTTCTAGTCAGCTCTGTGATCCAGGCAGCAGTCTAGTCTCTAGGGCAGAGCCAGCCATCCATGGGGACTGAGGCTGCCCAAGCAGCCACCTGCCAACCCATGCTTGGGGCCAGGATCCACTGTGTGGCCTCGTCCCAGCTGGTCCTGTCCCTCCCTGGGTTTCTGACTGCTCGTCACCTGGTTCTGTCCATGTCCACACATAAAGAAGCCTGAGGTGATGTCTCCTTTGCACCAGCCTTCATCTGGGGGCACTGGGCTGCACTAAGGCCCAGTGAGGGCACTGGCATGTGCTGGCCAGTGACCTGGTGAGCTGCACAGGCTGCAGAGGGGTGGGTTGTGGTGGCCCACGACTCTGGCTGGGCTCTCCTTCCTACTGGGCACAGTGCAGTCTCCTGGGCAGCGGGCAACAGGAAGGGCTCCCCAGGGAGAGGGGAGGCCAGCCCAGTCTGTGGGCATCTCTGATGGGCTACAGCTGATGGCTAGTGTCCCTGACATGGTTCCCAGAGCTCTGTGTTCCCAATTCAGTACTGTCTGTCTATAGCTGAAGAGAAAGGCAGAATAGTCCATTGGCAGGTATGCTCCTCACGGTCACCTAGTGATCCACACCCATATGGCACACACCATCTATGTACACACCCAGGCATACACACCGTAAGCATACACACAATTGTCATGGGACATAATACCGATGCAAGACAGCACCATGCTTAGAGATTTGTGCACTCAGTTGCATGAGAAATGCACTGCACACAAACACAAGGACACAGTATACACACAGACACACAACATACTCTGAGCACACCCTTCTTTCAAAGAGAGAAAGAAATTCGTGCTGATGTCACCAAAGGCTGCCCATGTCCCTGTAGCTCCGCAGTGACCAGCATGTGAGCCACCTCCTGTGTCCCCTTCAGCGCCCCAGGCTGAGTGAGGCCCAGTGCATCCACCAGGACCACATGGACAGATGTGGGCAGAGGCCACCGCCCGTGTGTCTGTGTGGTAAAGACAGCTGGGCATGGGGCCTGGCCCCCGGGGGTTGTGATTGTCTGCTATGCAACCCCTGCTCTGGTTGGGGAGTTGGGAGCCCCAGGGCTCCGGCAGCTGCCCCACAAGTCCCCAGGCAGCAGCAATGTGGCCCACTCCTGTGTGACCCTCCTGTGCCCATGTCCACTATTGAAAGCATGCGGCCCTCACCCCGGCCGCCCTGCCTTCACCTGTCTGGGCCTCTGCAGCAGCTCCTGGGCCACTGCGGTGGCGAAGATGGCTCTGTTGCTCCCTGGGCTGAGCTGTAAGGAGAGGGACAGTCCTGTCACCAGCTGGACCCCGAGGTCTGTGATGGTCACCTTCTCATCCAGCACAGTGATGGTCTTCTCGGCCAGGATGGCGTCCGACAGAGGGGACAGGATCTGGGGGCAGAAGCAACAGGACAAAGAGGCTTTCTGTGTCCCCGCGGCTGCCCTGGGCTGCTGCCGAGCATGTGGCATGGTGGCGCCTGCTCCTCCTGCCAGCACCCTCCTGGGTCCCACGTGCACCAGAGGACAGGGCCATGCTGTGGCCCCACCAGAGGACAGGGCCATGCTGTGGCCCTCATCCACCCTCAGAAGCCATGTGCTCCGTGCCTGCCTCTGTGACAAGGAGCCGGCATCCCCCTACACTACCTGTGTAGTCCGCTTCACACCTCCACAGCACCACTGCCTGCTCCTAACCATGTTATTAAAATCATTTGCTTCTAAAAAGCCTTCACATCCCCCAAGCAGTGGGGTTCTACACCCAAGCTGCATATTCACCTTTTCTTTTTCATACACAGATGGAACCCCCACGCGGCCTCCTCGGAAGGGGTATAGCATGCCCCCCCCTCCTCAACTGGGGTCTCCCTTTCCACACGCGAGGGGCAGGGGGCTGCGATTATGGCTGGCACCTCATTGTGCATCCGTTAGGCCTGCTGCTGAAGGCTCCGCCTCCCTTCTCTCCTGCACGCCCCGCACTCCTGCATACCCTGCACACACCCACGAGGGGCTGATCAGGTGTCCGGCTGGGAGTGTCTCCTGTAATCTCAGCCTCCTGTGTGCTGAGTCATGGGGCCTGGCTCAATGGAAGGGATGGTTTAAAGTGCAGTCAATGACCTTACTCTTTTTTAAAAGCCCAGATTTTGTATGCAAAGCATTTCAGCTTTCCTGGGGCGGTGGTGTGTGCGGCCACAACGAATGCTTCACGTGGGCGCATCCACCCAGACCACTCACTCTGTTCCCTGACACCAGGCCCAGGTCTGAGGCCAGCCTGCAGGTCCTGGTCAGCCCGGCCTCCCAGAGGCACCTCGAAGCTCGTGGACTCGCTTGTCTGCACGTGACCCTGGTCCACAGCCAGGCCTGCCTTGTGCTCCATCTGCGGAATCCATCCACTGCATCAGAGGCTCTGGGAACGGAGTGGGTCCCACGCTGGACAGGCGCAGCCTCGGTCCTTGTTGTGAGGCCCCAGGGATAGCAACCATGCACAGCACCCACCCCACTGGCCCATGCCTGAGATCCCTGCACCTCGGGAGGCCGATGCAGCAGGGCTGCAAGCTCAGCGCAGCCTGCAGAGCCCGTGAGAGCCAGGACGCGCTGGGGTGGAACTCCAAGCACAGGCCCTGGGTTCAGTTCCAAGCTGGGAGTGGGAGACCCAGACAGGCCTCCAGAATGACCTGCCTGCTCAGTCCACACCTAGGACTTGCTGCTTGGGCCGGCCATGCAAAACGCGTGGGCGGCAGGGCGGCCTCGGGCGGCTTCTACAGTAACCCCGTGAGGAGTCACGTCTCAGAGTTCGCAGCCTCAGTCTTTCATGGGTTTTTCCTTAGAATTTAACTAACAATTGTTCTCAGAAACTGCCACCATTTTGCAGAAACTGCAAGTATCCTTCTCAAGTGCGTTTTTTGGCGTTGTTTGCAAGTAGCCAATCGGCAACTGTTGTTCAGTTCTCCTCACTGTTGATTGGCTGCTGCCTGGTAACCCATCCGGGGCATCCCTGCATCATGGCAGTTTGTTGTACCGCTTGCAGCTGTCTCCAGGGTCTTGTTTGTTCTCCCTGAAGCCCTAAGATCCCTAGAGGCCGCCAAAACGCCCTGCACCCTCTCAGGCTTTATTAATACAATATTTTATTAAATTAAATTACATAACTGGGGAAAACATGGCATATGTGGGATTTAAACTACAAAACCAGGTGTTCCGAGACATTAGCTGACCATATCCAACACTGGCGGCGTCTTGCAATCGTCTGCTCCGGGAATGTAACCCTGGAGGGTTTCGGGGCTCCATTGTGCTGTCATTTTGCAGACTGCACCATACAGTACGTACTGAGGTTTTCTGCTCTGCTACACAGCCGAAGCGGGCAGGCGCGCAAACCAAAGCAACGTCCCCAGGCTGGATCTCCCTCTGGTCACTTTGTCCTGAGTCCTGCAATGTGCGCTCGCGGTCCACATCCTCATTTAGTGACCAATTCAGTTAACGACCTGACTGCAGGCCTGGAACTCAGTCAGAGGAGGAAAGTCTGGGTGGAAATGCCATGTGTGTGACACAAGGCTGAGCGTTCGTGGAGTCCGTGCCAGGGAACAGAGCCCATGGGTCCAGGATGGCTGTGTCCCCCTCCTGGAATAAAACCACCTCTCTTCAACACCAGCCCATTTTCTGCAAGGATTCGCTGTGGATGCGCTGGAGTCGGATCCAGAGGGCCCCTTATGCACAGCCACTTAGACCCCAGGGCGGCCTGGTGGACGCTCCTCTACTCCCTAGCTGGCAGCACGGCCCCTTGGCCTCCCCTCCCCCCCGTGGGCAGGGCGTGGCAATCTGTCCAGTGCTCCTGGAAGGTGCTGGCTTCACAGTGTCGGTGGTGGTCGCAGTCCCACTGCACTGCCCCCAAGACCAGCTGAGCCAGAACAAGATCTTGGCCATCAGCGAGGTGGTAGCAGTGTCACAAGGAGCAGAAGCTGGGCAGGAAAGGTCAGTGGGAAGCTGCAGCCCAGAGCTCATTTCCCAGGAAGCTGAGACCCAGGGTGCCAGGGAAGGTGGGGGCCCAGTGTCACACCCCCAGGGTCCTCAGCTCGGTGGCATCTCTACATCACTCTTGTTCAGTTCTGTTAAGGCTACCCTGGGACAACATCTTTGCCAAGAGAGTGTGGTCAATGGGGTTCTGGAGGTGGAGCCCCGGCAGGCCTGGCCTCCAGCGTCTTACCTGGATGGTGGTCATGCCCAGCTCCTGCCCAGTCAGCACTTGTCCTCCTTGCAGCTGGGCAATCCTGGGCTCCTCTACCTGCATGAAGTCGCTTATCAGCTCTGTGATGTCCACTTGCCAGTCGGGGCCCAGCAGATGGGCCAGCTGTCCTCCAGGGTTGGTTGCCTCAGCCACAAACTGGGTCAGGACCCGCACCATGGCGCGCTGGAACTGCAGCGCACAGCCGCGGCCCCGCCTCTCCTCCTCCTCCTCCTCCTCGCTGTCCCGCACTGGCCTGTTGAAGAGTTAGGTCAGTGGGACAGATACATGGGGCTGGGAGGGCATTGCCTCAGGGGTCTTACAGCTCAGGCAGGAGGCTGGGGTATTTATTCCCACAGTGGCAGGAGGCCTGGCCACCCAGGAGGGGCACGGGGAGTGGTAGGTCCCATCATCCCTCCTGTGTGCCTTCTCTCTGGGTGACTGGCTGTCCTAGAGACTTTCTCTCCACAGACATCTGGTGGAAGGGCTAGAGGGCCACTTTCAGGATGTGGTTTTAAAGACTGTGACATGGGAAGGTGTGGAGGCACATGCCCATAATCTCAGTACTCAGGAAGCTGAGGCAGGAGGAGGCTGCAAGTTCAAGGCCACCCTGAACTGCCTGGCAACACTCAGTCTCCAATAGCAAACAAAGCAACAAGTCTGGGGCATCGCATGGCTTGCGTCTGGCTTCCCTGGCTGTGCCCGCAGCTTGCCCTCGTGGAGCAAGTGCCCTACACTGCCCTGTGCCTGCCAATGGATACTCAGTGTGGACCCACCCTGCCTACAGGCGGACGGCAGCCTGCGGAGCCCCAGGCCGCACAGTCACCAGGCTGTGCCTGCTCTGTGACCCGCAGAACTGCAAGCCCAAGCCTTCTGATCTATCCCTGACAGCCAACTCCGGGACCTCTCCCCAGCATCCCACACTCAGCTACTCTATACCATGTTGACACACCGGGGATTGAATTGAGGATTTTTTGCACAGAGCTGTTTCCATTCCTTTTTATTTAACCTAATTTTATTTTGACATAGTATCTGAAGGCGTTGTTACATTGTCCAGGCTAGACTAATTTTCAGTCCTCCTGCTTCAGCCTCCCAGAGTGCTGGGACTTCAGGACTGCACTAGTGTGCCCGGCTTAGGACAACTTCCAGACTCTGGGGTAAGCCACCAAGCCCCACAGCAGGAGGTGACTGGGGCAGTGAGGTCATTCAGATTGGATTGCAGAGTCTTGCAAACAGCAGAGGGAGTAGCAGGACCCTAACCCCAGGTGATGCCTTGTAAACAGCAGGGCGAGTAGTGGGACTCTAACCCCAGGTGGTGCTCCATGCAGTGAGACAGGCAGGAGGGGCCCAGGGTGGACACAGACAGGTGCCAGCTGCTCCCTCAGCATCTCACCTGAGTGCGGCAACCCAGTTATACTGCCAACGCCTCTAATAAGCTCACGCTGTGTCTGAGCCTGGCCACGTGGCAGCCTCTGGATGAGGTGGTCAGGCTGAGATTCGCTCCCTACCCCATCCCCCTGCCTGACACCAGCAGCCCTGGAGTCCCTGCCACGATGTCTGTGGCTGTGCCGAGGACCCACGGCCACCTTCTCCAGCTCTCCTGCAGTGGGGTTCCAGGGCAGAGGGAAGGAGTGTCCAGGTCCCCTCAGTGAGAAGCTGAGCCCACAGCCCACAGGTGTCTTTTGTTGTCTGCTCAGCTCATGCCAACTTTGTGTGCTTGACAAGTCTTCTGGGCATGGATCCGGGTGCCTGGTTTCCCTGAGGTGACAGTTGTGAGGGACAGGCTGAGCTCCTGTGGCTTCCTTGCTAGCGATTAATTGGCTGCCTGGTGGATAGGTCTGCACTAGACAACAGAAAATGAGATCTAAACTTGGTTTTGCCGGGCTTGATGGCATTCAGGAAGCTGAGGCATGAGGATCGTTGCAAGTTCAAGTCCAGCCTGAACTACACAGTGAGATCTGGTCTCAAAAAAATACAAAATAGATGAAAGGGTTTCAATTTGATTTCACCAGGGCCAAGGGTTTAAGTCCCTTGGGACAGGGGTGTGAAGGGCGGCACTGTCAGGCAGAGAGCATCTTGCTGTTTTCTGAGGGACATTTCTTCCTTGTTCCTTCCCACAAGCCAGCCCCCTGCTAGCTCTCCTGGCTCTGGCTGGGCCCTGAGCCCTGAGTCTGGGCAGCCCAAGTGCACGACAGCTGGGCTACGCTATTAGGTACGGGGTGGGTGCAACCCGGTGAGGGCAAGACTGAAGTCGGGGAAAGGGAGGACACACTTTACCAGGAGCCACAGGGAAGAAGGGGCAGGAGTCCTGGGCTGACGAGGGAGCGAGTCTGACCAGGAGGCAGTCTCCAGAGCCGAGGGCGGGGCACGCCGGTGGCCTGAAGATGTCAGGGCACCTTGGCCTGGTCTTAGCTCAGGTGTGTGGGCTGTGCACAGCCTCTGGAGCACACCCGCCCCGCTCCTGTGATGACTACCCCACGGAGATGTACCTTTTGTTGGAGACAATGGGGACTCTCCAGCCCTTGATCTGGTTGAGCTCTGTGTCCGACACCTCGATCTGTAGCGGGAGGCGGGGCACCCACACTGTCATCTCCAGGCGGCTGTCCAGGTGCTGGTAGGAGAAGGTGACCACCACATTGACCTTGCCTTTCATTTCCTTCCCGTTGACAAAGACGTAGTCGCACCTGTCAGACACCTGCAGAGGGCGGAGGGAGGGGTGGCTGAGTCTCGTCGTGTCCTCTGGCGCAGAATGGGGAGAAACACTGCTCTCGGCCTGCTGCAGTGAGGATGGGCCCCAGTGTAGGGGAGACACATTGCTAATGCCTCTGGGAGAGCTGACGTGGCTGCGGCAGCCACCACCCTAGATGTCTCAGAGGCAGCCGAGCTGAGGACCTCTTGTACCCAGCTGGAGAGGCCCACAAGCAACTGGCAAATGAATATATATATGTATGTATATAGTGTGTGTGTATGTGTGCAAAATAATGTCTTAATTTATATGATAAATGATCACCGGGTTCAAGTATGTTCACACAGCCCTTACTCCTACCAGCTCCTTTCTATGCTTGCTTCTGTGTGTGTGTGTGTGTGTGTGTGTGTGTGTGTGTGTCTGTGTGTGTGTGATGTGAGAAATTTCTCTTGGCAAATTGCAAGCACACAATATGCCATTACTAACTCGAGTTGGCATGGTGTGAATTAGGTCCCCAAGATTATGCATCTGACATAACTGGAACCTGTGTCTCTGACCATCACCCCAAGCTTCTGCCCAGCCCTGGCAACACCTCCCCTCTGCGTCCATAGGGTTGAAGGTCTTAGCCTTCATATCAATGAGATCATGAAGTGCTGTGCTTCAGTGTCTGGCTTGTGACACTCAGTGAGACATGCAGGCTCGTCAGGAATGGCAGGGCTCCCCTCCTTGTGAAGGCCACGTGGTAACCAGCAGCTCTCAGATTTTGTGCAGGGTGCGCTCACTTTTCTGAGTGATCGGGTGAGACGTTCTGAGATGGGAGACAACCCCTTATGCTGGAGGTATGCGCCCCAATCAAGCAAGTGGGGCTCCTCTTGACCGGGCTGAATGACACCCCTGCCACTGGGGTGAGTGAGAAGCCATCTGGGAGGCCAGAGTCACCTGATTTAAACAGGTGGAAAGTTGAGGCCCAGAGACCTGCAGCCAGCTATGCAGGACAAGGCTGGGCGCCCGGCCCAGGTCCTGCTGCTGCCTCTGTCCCCATGTGCAACCCTGGCTAGGGCCCTCCTGGCTTCTGTCTTTCACAGGGGGAAGCTCCTGTGTGCATCAGAGGGCCAAGGAGAAGTGGAGCTGAGGCGAGCAGGCTGAGCCCGCACCCTGAGGAACATCTCCTATGGGGCACTCACACGGCAAGGGCAGCATGGACGGACCGCAGGGGTGGAGCAAGGCTAGGTCGGGGGTCAGCTCCACAGAGGAGGGGAGACGGCCAGCTCCACACACAAGGTGGGGCTGTGTTGCCTTTGGTGGCACAGGCACCTCGATCTAGTCATAATGCCAGTGCCACCAGCCCCTGAAGGCCCAGGACAGCATGGCCTCTCCAGTCCTTTGTCACTGAAGCCAAGTGGCACAGAGGGTGACACTTCCTGAAGGATGGGAAGAAAAAAGACAGAGGTAGAGGGAGGGAGAGAAGGAGGGAAGGATAGAGAGAGGGGGAAGGGATGGGGAAGGAAAGAAGCCAGGTGGAAGGAAGCCAGAGTCCTGGGTGAGGGGGGTCCAGCTGTGCCTTTCTTTTCCTAAACTCCCTCCCTGCAGTGAGGGAGGAGGTGACAGAGCCCAGGACTAAGAGCCAAGAGGGCCACAGAGAGCAAAGCAGAAGGGCGTCCATGCAGGGTACTTTCCAGACAGCTCCAGCTGCTCAGGCCCAGAAGTGAAGCTATATCCTGGGTCCTGGGGCAGTGTGTGTGTGTGTGTGTGTGTGTGTGTGTGTGTGTGTGTGTGTGTGTGTGTGTGTGTGTGTCTGCACGTGTGTGCTTCTGGTGCTGTTTCAATCAACTACTGAAAAGAAGCAGTTCACTGCTGAAGTGCCGTGGCCCGTGTCTCACTTGTGACTTGCACAAGCAGGCGGGCTCTGGGCACAGCCGGCAGTCCCTCGCCTGGGACTCCGGGTCCTTTCCAGGCTGGTGCGAGCTGGTCCTTCCTCCCTGCAGACTGCTTGGTGTTGGACAGGACTGCAGGCCCAGGAATGGTGTCATTTCTGGGCGACACACTTCCTTCCCAGGCAGAGGTGAAGGATGCTTCTCTCTGAGTGACACAGTTTTGCTCAGACCACAGGGATCAGTCTCTCTCCTGTGTGGGTGTGGTTGGGCCTGAGCGGCAGCTGACATGGCTCTGAGAACCACTCTGAGGTTGGCTCTGGACCCAACCTCATCCAGGACTCTGGCTTCCTTCCACCCCGGCTTCTTTTCTTCCCCTTCCCTCCCCCCTCCTTCTATCCTTCCCTCCTTCTCTCCCTCCCTCTACCTCTGTCTCTTTTTTCTTCCCATCCTTCAGGAAGTGTCACCTCTGTGCCACTTGGCTTCAGTGAGAGGCTCTGCCCTCAGTGCCCCCTGAGGAGCCCTGGTCTGAGGTAGGCTGGGGCCCAAGTGTGGGGCTCCAGGGTCCTCGAGGATGGAGAAGCTAAGAGAACCCAGGCTGGAGCCAGGCAGGGGGGGATGGAGGCAGTGCAAGTTCAGTAGCCACGCACGCTGGTGGCAGCCACTCCTTGCTGAGCCTCTCTTGGGGCTTCCTTGGGCTCAGAGACCCTCCAGACTCTTCATCATAGGATACAGGCCCCACCCTCAGTGCCCAGGTCCACACAGCAGGACTTTCATGCACTGAGTCTGAGTTGAGCCTGGGTGACCTCTCCATCCACTCTGAAGGACACCTGAAGGTGTCAGGCCAGACCTTGGGCCCTCAGGCTTTCTGGGGCAGAAAGCTCCCAGGCATTCAGAGCTCGAGGCTCTGCCTTGATCCTGGGTCACTGGGGGCCTGATATGCCCGGTAGTGCCCTCTAGAGATGGGGCAGGGGTCCTGTCCTGTGCCACTGAAGCCCTGGGGGGTCTTCCACATGAATGGGGGCAACTCTTGGTCTCCTTCACTACCCCTTCTGGATCAGCTGCACTGCTCCAGCTTGGAGACACAGTTGATATTTCTGAATCCAGGTGCATAATCCAACACTTAAGTGAGTCTAATGCCAGTTCCTTCTCTTCTGTTTAAATGCTGGGGGAATTTAAATCTTATTTAAATATCACCAACATTCCTGGCAAAATTTATGTTCTTCTAATATTTTTCCCTCTCCCATTTTTTTGCCTAAGGGCTAAAGCTAAGAGTACTGAAATTTCATTTTCCCTACAAACTTTGCACTAGCGTCCCTGGGGGAGCCTCACACAGTCCCAGGCCTGTGGGGTGTTTTTCTCTTTCATTTCTAGACAGGGTCTGACTACATGGTTCAGCTGGCCTTGAACTCATAGCATATCTCAGGCTGGCGTTGAGCTCATGGTGACCCTCCTGCCTCAGCCTCTGGAGCGCTGGGACCACAGGTGTGCACCTAGCCTAGGCCAGCTTTGGTGATGGGTCCTTATCCTGGACTAACAGAATCAGTCACCTCACTGATGGAGGAAACAGTAAACAGCAGCTAATATTGTTTGCCACCTGCAGACCACGTGGAATGCCGGTACCTTATTTCACTTAATCCTCATCCCAATGCTCTTAGATTGGCCTTAGTTAGGCCCATTTTCCAGATGGGCAAGTTGGGCTGCAGTCTAGTGGTGTGGACCTGCAGTCCTGGGTGGGGAACTCCTTCCAGGTCTGTTCATGGGGCAGGAACTGGCCTTCTAGGGTGCGTCCATGGAGGTGGGGGAGGCACGTCTCTACCAGGAGAGACTCGTTCAAGTGAGGCCCTGGGTGAAGCCCCAGAACAGGCAAAACCACCAGCATCCCCATGGTCCCCACCACTGCTCCTCAGGGCTGGGAGGCTGGGGCAGTGCTGTCCCCCTTTTCTGGAGAGAGGGCTCAGAGACGCAGGCATGTGGATGTGTGCAGCAGGCAACGTTCTTCAAAGATGGCCCAGGCCCCTGTCCCAAGTCCTGAAACGCCTTCATCAAGGTGGCCTTGCCACAGTCCCACTGCAAATGGGCTCCTGTCCCCCTCCTTGACTCTGGACTTATTCGGAACCTACTCGACTGACAGAATTTGGTGAGCCAGTGGTCTGTCTCTGTCTTGTTCTCTCTGTCTTTCTGTCTGTCTATTCCATAGAATAGAATAGAAGTGGATGCAAGCCAAGCCTGGCTGACTGGGGTGCTGTCTTAGTGACTTTTTCACCCTGGGACCTAGTCCCCAACAATCAAAACTTAGAAGGCTTATTTGGCTCACGGTGTGGAGAAGTTTCAGCCTGAAGTCAGTTGCTCCACGGTAGGGCGGTAGGGCAGCCGGGCAGAGGGACCGGAGGAGGAGGCAGATGTTCACATGGTGGAGCACCGGAAGTAGGACGTAAGGAGTGGAGCGAGGAGGGAGACGCACCTTCCAGCCGGGTCCCAGTGCCCCGCCCCTTCCCGAGGCCCCACCCCTTCCCGAGGCCCCGCCCCTTCCTGAGGCCCTGCTGCTTCTCCTGACCAGAAATCGATGCTGAGCCCCTGATCCAATCAACCCCTAAAGGCCCCCTCAGCGCCTCAGTCACCTTGTGCTCCAGCAGTCTCACACTCCCGCATTTGCACATACACGCACACATGTGCACATCTCCACACACCTCCACCAAAATGGAGACCAAGAGGGAAAATTAGCCATTTCTGAGACCACACCATGAACTGATTTCTCTTGCTGCTGCTGCTTGTTCTGCCCTCTGATAAATCTCTCTTCAACAACTATTTTTCCTCTTTGAAGATGAATGGTGTTTACTAGCCAGAGGACCCTTGTAAAAGTAATTGCATTTTAATTGATGCCTAATAACTGTACATCTGTAAGGGGCGCCACGTGATAATCCAATAACCGTGCACAACATGGCCCGATAAAATCAGGGCAATTAGCATTAGCCTCTCCACATGCATTTGTCACTCTGCTGGGGTTGGGGATCTGTGAACCGCTCTCTCCTGGTCCCTCATCAATGTATAACCAAGTCTTGCCAACTGGCATTGCCTGCCTAGCTGCTTGGTGTTGACACCTTCAGAGCTCTGTCTGTAAGAATAGGCCCACAATACACGGAGACAAAGCCGCAGACCCTCGTAAAAGCAGCCGGATGTGGGGTTTTCTTTCCTTGACTTCAAACAGGTAACGAGAGAGAGAAGCAGTTAGCATGTGCTTCCTCTTTGACCTGAGTGTCCAGTTTCCTTTTTGGCTCCTGAACCTTTTGTAGACCCAGGGACATGACCTCAGGAGGATGAGGCTGGTGGTTCTCGGGGGCCCCCAGCATGGAAGCCAGTAGCGCCAGCCCTGCTCTGCCGAGAGAGATGCTGGGAGCACCAGAGTCAGGCACCTCACCTTCCCCTGCTGCCCCATGTAACGCAGGTCGGTGTCACTGGCTGGTGCTGCCTAGGCCTGCCTGGGGGCCAGGAGGTGCTGCTGGGCTGGAGGAAGGCTGTGACCCCCTGCTTTCCTCTGCACTCCTGAGCTCTTTGCTCTTCCTGTGAACATCACCCCAGTGACACTTTGGTCCCAAAGTAGAGCTGATCTCAGCTCATGTCTCTGCAGCATGTCACCATTGTGCACCTGCATGGAGTGGGGGTCTAAGCCAGGAATGTCCAGCCCCAGCTGTGGGCGACCTGCTCTCAGAGGCCACCCCTCCCTCCTTGGCCTTCCCTGTCCCTTCAGCTCCAGGGACCTTGGCTCCCTCGGCAGCACCCCCATCCCCTAGTCAGTCTGTGCATTCTCTCTACTCATGTGGCCAGCACTGGCACAACCGTCTGGGGTCTGTGCTCTGGAAACCACAGGAAGGTGGAGGCAGTGGCTTCTTGGGTATGACAGGATGGCCTGAGGATACCCAAAAGGTTGGGGGCCTGTCCGGACAAAGCCAGAGGTTCCCTCTCGCTCCCTCTGCTGGACGTGTGGGAGGAAGCAGTGTCACCTGTCATCTCAGCGACCCCACACTGTCCCCTAATGTACATGGTGGGGATCTCCCCTGTCCTGTTCACTGCCTGCATCCCTGAGACCACAGCAGGACCTCAGGAAAACTGTTCCTTCAACAAGCAGAGATCAGCAACGACAAAGTGACATCCAGTTTCTGAGCTGGGTTCCCAGCCCTGGGAGAAGTGACACCTCTGACACTGGCCAGCGTTTTTCTGTCCCCTCTTATGATGCTTGTATGGAATTCACAGAGCATGCACTGACCCCCAGGTCACTCTCTTAAGATGCATATCGTGTTCCAGGTGTACAGAAGATGAAATTAGAGGCCCAGCATCATGACACTGGTTCAACACGCTGCCTCCACCTCTGAAATGCAGCACAGCCCCAGTGTGGATGGACACACAGGTGCATATCGGGTCTGCGGCAATGCTAGAGTCACAGGCAGCAGGGGACTGGGCAGAGATTTCCCAGTGTGGGAAAGATGCCCATAGCATTAAAAACAGGGTTCTGTGGGGAACACAGTCCAGGGATCCCTGGGTTGGGGGCTCCTGTAAGAAGAGCTGTATGCGTGTCAGGGATAGCGACCTAGTAGGAGACAGCTGAAGGAAGCCAGCCCTGCTGGCCTTCGTGTTGGCCTTGAGAGAGACGAGGGAAAGGGACCTGCACAGGGGCGGTCACTGCATGCTCCACTAAGGTGGAGAGGGGCTGCACACTGCAGAGCCAGGCCACCACTCCAGCTGAAGTGCTGCTGTCTCCTCTTCTAAGGACAATGCCCTGCTGGGCTGGATGACTCCCTCCCTGGGAGCCTGGGATGGTTCCAGGACCACGGACAGAGACATCTCCGACCTGGGCAACCTGGACAGCGTCCTACACAGGATGCATCTGGGACTCTGAGGTCCTACTGTATCACCCTCACCTTACACAGAAGCGCCCATGGCCTGTGTGACAGCTGCTACTAACAGGAAGTAGCGTTGGCCCCGCCCAACACTGCCTGGGCCCCCAGCCGTCTTCTAAACTTGGGAGGTCCCTTGCCCTTGTGATACAAGGGATAAACGCCTGCACCTGCACAGAGCAGTTGCAATCAGGCAGTGGCTCCCGGAAGGACCCCAGAGCAGCGGCTTCTAGATGGCACCTTCCAGTGAGGCCCGGTGAGGGCTACGAGGACCCACAGGTAGGGCTGAGGATGAGCTGTGCTCTTCAGCAACCGCTCACTGCTCTCTGATCCCCACTCATGCAAATGAAAGGAAGTGGATCCTGGAGTGGTGGAGTGGCCACTCAGGAGGCGGGAGCAGGCAGACGTTGAGTTCAAGGCCAGCACGCACAGCTTGGAAAGGTGCTGTCTACAAAACAGAAGGCATCAAGGGGGAGAATGGGGCAGCAGGCACCAGGATGTTGTGTTGTGACTGCTGCCTTCTGTGTGACCTGACCATACTGGGCAACTGCCACTGTGCCTTTCTCCAGAGCCCCAGAATGCAGCGTGAGGTGTGGACCCCACACAGAAGTGAAGAAGTGTCCACATGCCATACGAAGGGGAGTGGCTTTATCTAGCCCTTGCTTGCTCCTGGTTCTATCTGTAGAATTGCCCACAGGCTGAGCTACTGAGTGCTCTGAAGAATCGGTGTGGAGCACACTCACAGCGAGCCAGCAATGCAGGAGAAGAAGCGAGGCTCTGTGTTGGACAGTGGCCCCATGCTGTATGAACAAAGTCTGTGTCCTGGGCTGACCAGCACCATTGTCCCTGCCAGCGCCTGTGCAGCTCAGATCCCTCAGACTTCGACTTAGCTCAGAGCCCTCAGGCTTCGACTCAGCTCTGCCACCCGAGAGGTGACACTCAGCCACAAGCACCCATCTCCTTCTGTAAATCCTGCAGCTCTGCTGTGCTCTGCAAGCTGCAGATTGGCTCTGAGGGTCTGATGTCTTACTGGAGATTTTTCAATTGTGAATGAGATTTTGATTATGAGAGGGGAAAGTTAATGCTAGTGGAGGACTATGGGGCACAGAGAGGAAGGGCTGGGTGACATGGGCCATGTTCCTCCTCAGCAGCCCAGCTCCCACTGTCTGTTCCCAGCCCCTGTCACCTGAAGGGGATCTGTAGATGTGATGACTAAGGACATTCCTCCTTCTCTTCACTCGTACTGTAACGAGCTTTTGATGCTCCACTCTTTCCTCCACATAATGCTCAGTTTCAGCGTTTCTCCCCAGTGATGTGCATGTCTCCACCACTGAGAATCTAAGTGTTGAAGTCCTACTTGGACAGTTACAGTGGAGCAATAGGGAAGTGGGTGTAGATGCTCCTAAACACGGAGTGTGGGTGGAAGAGAAGCTGCTCCATGTTGTGAGGTAGCCTTTATGTTGGGAAACAAAGTCACTTCAGAAGTCCCCACTGCCCGTGGGCTCTGGCCCGCATGAACCCCGTGGGCACTCTCTGCACCCTCTGCATCGCCCACAGACCTATGCTTGATGATGCAGCGTGCAGGGCAGCCAGCATGGCAGGCGCTGTGCGGGCTCTTGGGTGACACCTGAGTCAGTTGACACATGCAGTCCCCTGAGGATACGGAGGACCCGCACTTTCCACCACACTGAAGCCCCGCTGCTTTGCTCCATTGGGAAAGACATGGAGGGACTCAGGCCTAGGGTTCCATGGGGAGTCTGGTCTGGGACTCTTAAGGGAACGCAGCTCAAGCCAGGACCCGGCTGGGGCGCTCTCCATGGTGCTGCCCGAACAGCGGTCTCTTCTGAGCCCATCTGCTCTGCACCCCCACTGGCCAGAGCAGCGAGGGCGGCTGTGCTGCCTTGCTGACTGAGTACAGGCCACCACTGCTCTTCAGAAGGGGATGGCAGCGGGGTGGAGCTGCTAGCCAAGGCTCAGGAGCAGGAAAGAGAATCAAATGACCAGGGGATGGGGAGGCAGGTGGTGAAGTCCCTCCCTTCCGTCCTCCTCCCCTCCCCCACTTCCTTCTTTCTCCTTTGTCCTGACCTCCCTCCCTTCTTTGATTCTAGAGTTCTTTTAAGGTGTTACTACTATTATTTACAATTGGCCAGCCCTAGTCACACACACCAGTGAGTACAACATAAGGAGCTGGTACACAAACAGCTGGTACGATTCAGGCAGGGTAAGTCTCACAGCCATCAGGAACTGCAGCTGTGGACCAGATTTTCATGAGGAAATTTAGGAGCCCAATCTGGAGGTGTAGGGAGGAGGAGACCCTGGCTCTCAAACACACTGAGATTGGGAGTGGGGCTCAATGACCTCAGTACTGAGATGTGTGGCATGTGGTACAAGAAAGCCATGCACCACCTACCGCTGATGAGCATGTCAAGTGGAGTGCAGCAGGAGGCCATTTGTGGGGATAGGGGCTCAGGGTCCAGGTGGGGACAGAGATGCCCATTCAGGTCACAGTGGACTCAGAGGAAACAAACCAGGCTACCGCTTTGGGGAGGCACTGGATTTCACTCGGAGCCCCTGGCAAGACCACCAGGTTGTGGCGAAGGTTTTGTGGGTTTTAAAAGCTACCTCAGCCACTTGTGGGAGTGCTCCATAGGTGACAGTGCTTCTGTGTGCTCGCCCAAGAAGGAATGGGCTGTTGGTACCACGGCACAGAACTGAGCACTCTGGGCCCCATGACCACGGGAAGAGGGCAGTGTTACCTTGGAAACCCTGATGTGTGCCCGTGTGCTCAGTGACCCTCACACTGATGTCCATCACAGTGGGCTTCTGGGTTGACAGAAAACTCAGGCAGAGCTTCCCAGAGGGACCTTCTGTAACCCACCCTGCGGCAGCACCTCCAGCAGTGTTGAGGACAAAGAAAAGCGGGTGGTCCCAGCTGCCACAGGCCCAGGAGACACAAGGTTGCCTGGACTGGGTCCTGGGGCAGTCAAGGTCCTCAGGTAAAGCTGGACCCATGGATGTTACTAGTGCAGACACATCAGTACAGCTCCTGTTATTTTCCAATTGTACAACTGTCACATGGGACTTGGCTCTGGGGACTTTGAGAGGGGCTGGGCAAAAGCACACCAGGTTTTCTGTGCTGGGTTTTAAATTTACATACAGTGCACCTCTTGTCACCTCTGTTCTTGTTTTTTGTCACTGTTACCTTACAATATTCCCAAGATCAGAGGCTCAAGAATAACATAAAAGCCCTAATGATAAAGGACGAGGCCCGGTGGGCAGAGCACTGGCCCCAGACCCGCCTCTGTCCCGAGCCTGAAGGAACTAGCATGGCGCTTTGTGCCCTGGGAGTCCGAAGGTGACCCTGCACCCACCGGGTGGGTACCAGGCTCCACAGGATTACGAGGAGGAGGAGGAGGCAGAAGACAGGAGCAGAGTGGGCCACGGGGTAGGAGGGAACATGGTTGAGTCCACCCAGGAGCCAAGAAGCCAGGAAAGGCAGGGAGACCCCAGGAGGCCATCGAAGCTGCAGCAGCACCCTGCCCAGCCTGTCCTCTGCCCCACACAGGTGGGGCAGTGTGGATGGGGGGGGCTGGGAGAAATGGTCACAGTGCTGTGGACGGACAGATGTCTGTGACTGGCACAGTGAGGGTGGGAGTTTTCAAGGCTTCAATGATTTTAGAGATGGAGCAAAGACCCATTGAGGCTGGACTGGGCACTGAGGGTGAGGGACAGAGAGGGCTCCAGAGGGAGCCTTGGGGCTGTGGCTTTAGGACTGGACAGAAGGACATGCGGGAGAGGGCTGAGGTGACAGAAGCTGCTGGCTGCTCTACTGGTCTTCCTGAAAAGCCCAGATGTACTCTTCACTCTGAGGTCTCCCTCCCTGTGGCACAGGGACACTGGTCTAATGTGTCCACGTGCTGCCCCACCCTGGGTGGCACTAGCTTGCTCAACAGCCATGGTGAAGTTGGCACTTGGGCCACAGGGTTTGTACCTGCAGAGCTGATACCCTGTCCTCCTAGGCTGAGTGTCAGCTGCCTCTCTGAGCACTTTTTGTGTGGCAGACACAAAAGACACTGTGGGGGCCGGAAAGTGAGTGCCACAGAGATGGAAAAGGACTAGCAGAGTGTTTCAGTCCACCTGGGCAAAGAGGACACGTGGACATGTGGCCAATGCCTGTGGAGTGGTCACTGCACTCACAGCTCAGTGTTGCTGTCTGGCTGGGTGTCTGGGAGCCCTGCTAGCCACGCAGAGTCAGCGCAAAGCCCCGTCTGGATGGTCTGTGCCTCCAGGACCTGTCACTCAGTGGGCAAGCGGTGGACACTCAATACTTTTCTGCTGAATGGCCAAGATGCACCTCAAATATGACAAAAAGCGTTCTGAAGAGCCACAGCTAAGCCCATCGTGGTGGCCTGCATCTGGAATCCCAGCACTCTGGGAAGCTGAGGCAGGAGGACCTCAAGTGCCAGCCCAGCCTGGACAACTCAGCAAGATCCTATCTCAAAATGATGATGACGATGACAGTAATAATAACCCTAACCCTAATAAATCTTCAAAGGTCTTGCTAAACCAAGGGCTTGGATTCAACTTCCAGTTCTCCAGATAATAAATGATACATAGTCAGATGTGCTGAGGCTGGAATGTGTCCCCTCTGTGCCACAGGGACACCTCTGTGGTGCTCTTGGTCCAGGTGTGGCTGCTGTGGGCAGCCAGGCCTCGCTGCTGCCCACTCACGATGAATCCCAGCCTTTACGGGTCACACCCCCTGCGAGTGTGTTCAGTGCGTGGGCTGCTACCTGTATGGGCCGCATCTTCCCTTTCTTCATTTCCTCTTCTGCTCCCCTCCCCCCTTGGTCCTCGTCTCGTTTAAAAAAGAGCCACCTCCCTGCTTCCTATCACGTATCTTTTATGTTGCTTTTCAATCTATGTACGCTTCGGGTCTCTCATGTCAGAGGAGCCCTGTGACACTCACAACGAATCCTAGCCTTGTACGGGTCAGGGCTTCCAGAGCGGGGGTGCCCCCAGGCCCCACAACATGCCTGGTTTATTGCGTGGGATGCTGGGGTCTCAAGCTGCACTCGCTTTCTTTGCATCCCTGGAGACCTGGCGCTGCCCCTGTGCACCCTGTCTCTCGGTGTCCCTCCCAAGCCAGCATGGAGAAGCCCCTTCCCTGGCTCTCTCAGGAGCTTCTGGGTGGTTGGCTCTGTGTCTGCCTGCTGGACAGAGGGATGTTCAGGTCCCCGGGAAAGGTTGCTTTGAGTGTGTCTGAGGCAATGCAGCTGCTCAGGGAATCCTCAAAGGAGACGGGCAGACACACAACACCAAGGTCTGGCCACAGTGGCTCCTTCCCTCCAACATGAAGATGTGGATCTGTGTATGCAGCCACAGACACTGAATGAACCAAATCACACATTCCTGATTAGGTCTCTGATATTGCCTATCACTCGGATCCTAGAACTACTCATCTTCACCTTCGATCTTTAAGAGTAACACTGCACCCCACAGTAGGGCGCTTTGTGAACACAGACTCCAGCTGGGTGCCACAGGCCTCAGTGGTCCCAAACTCAAGCAAGAGCTGGCAGCTGTGGCTGACTGTCCTGCAGGGGGTGCAGCTCAAGACCGGTGGGCCTTTGGTAAGGGTTGTGGCCGGCAAGGCACGCGGCCAGTCTGCAAGTTTTCCTGAAAGCAGAACTCTGCTCCACCCTCATGTGTGAAGGGGAGCCGGGGCAGGCTGGAGGCACAGTCGTGCACGCTCACAGACAACATGAACCCACTCCCGGGTGTTGCGTGCTGGCGTGGATCTCAAGGCCATTTCTTCTTTTGTACCCAGGTTTCTGGACAGGATGAGAGGAAAAGGCTTAAGAACAAATCTGGGAGCCTAAGGGTGGGACCCACCAAAGGCATTTGTCCCAGGGGGTCATGCTGTCTGCACACCTCTGACTTCCAAATCCCTGCTTCTTCTTGTCGCCTTGCCTTTGAGGACTTCAGGAGCTGGGGACAAGGTGAGTGCCAGTCTATAGATGGGGAGGGACAGAGACAGAGAGAGAGTAGGGAAGGGGAGGGAAAAAAGGAGAACAGGAAGAGGTGGAAGAAGAGGGTTAGGAAGGGAGGAAGAAGAGGATGAGGAGGGAGGGCAGGAGACAAGGGCGTTCAACTCTCTAGGGACCCTGGGAAGAAAGCAGGTGTCTCCTAGAGCCAGTGCCAGGCCTCCTGGTGCTCACTTTCTTTTGCTCTCCAGTGGAGTGCTGCCGACAACTTCCAACAAAGCTTGTGTCGGGGGAGGCGAGGGGGCGGTGGCTTCTCCACTGCCAGGAGCAGTGGTGATTTTCAACAGGCTTGGCCTCCACCAGCAGGGGCAGCAGCCAGCTGGATGGGCCCTGAGCCCTGGGACACAGCCCTGACCCTTGTGTGGCCACCTGCAGCCCCGGCAGGGACCCAGTCCCTACTGATGTCACCCTCTGCACATGCAGCAGCACCAGCAACTCTGCCCATCTTCTCTGCCATGGTCTCACCACGGCAGCTTCCTGCTCCACTGCCTTTGCACACCTACCCTATTTTAAATTTTCTAATATCTAAGTGATGCCTGAAGAGTGTGTCTGTTACACACTTCTGGGGTCCAAAGTGATGTCTGATCTACACTCACATGGTGGAATGACCACATCAAGCTAGTTAACAAGTCAGCTCATGCCCTGTCCTCGCTGGTGACGGGGACACCTGGCTTCTATTCATGGAGCAGCCACCGTGGCCACAGGAACTGTTCACACCTGGGGTGTCCACGGCGGCGTTTTGATAGGGGTGTGCAGCACGGGATGAGTGAGTCACAAGAATTCATGTGTCCAGGCCCTCATGGAGCGCATGTGTGTGTCTGGGTGTGTGGCGAGGCCAGGCAGTAATTCCGAAGTGCACATTGCAGTGTGATTAACCACGATCCCTGCAACCATGTCCGCACCTTAACCTCTTCAGAGAAACATCCATTTTCAAATCAGCCTGGACCTTTCTTCTCTTTGCTTTTTGTGTGATAGGAGTGGACACTCATCCGAGAACAGGCCGTGGCTGCTCTGGCCACATGTGCAGGCCCAGGCCGTGGGCAGCTGCAGGTGTCCACTGTGGCAGCTGCACTGCCCACATGTGTGTCCAGATATGACACACACAGGACGCTGAACCTGGCAAACCCGAGCTGTTACAGAGAAGACGTGGTAGCAACACATGTCCCTGGCACCCCAGTGAGCTCCTCTGGCCCAGTGCCTGGTCACAGGGAGCTATTCACTTGCTTCCTTTGCTGTGGGTTTACTCTGTGCTAGAATTTTACATGCATGGACTCTTACAGTGCAGCCTTTTGTGTCTGACCTTCTCCATGCTGGGTGACACTGCTGAGCTCCAGCCCCAACCTTCTCCATGGTGGGTGACACTGCTGATCTCCAGCCCTGACCTTCTCCGTGCTGGGTGACACTGTCGAGCTCCAGCCCTGACCTTCTGCATGCTGGATGACACTGCTGAGCTCCAGCCCTGACCTTCTCCATGCTGGGTGACACTGC
>PVKA01032639.1:0-25066 GCA_004027165.1 Ctenomys sociabilis
AAGTGGATGCCACTTGAACATATACTCATAAGTGAAATAAACCAGACACACGTGTAAATATTGTATGGTCTCCCTAGTATAGGAGGTGAAAAGCAGAAATACAAATGGAAACAAACAGCAACAACTAAAAACAATTGAGTCAGATAAGGCAAAGTGAATGGCATATGCTGCAGGATACTAATCAGCTTTTCTTCTGGATGGTTAACAACCTAAGTTCACAGATCAAAATTGGAGAAATGGAAGAGCCACAAGGCCAGCCAACATTTTGGCCCTAGCCTTTCAAGATCAGCGAAGACTCATGACATAGGAGAACCTGTACTGCAACATCATGAAATTCAGTTGAGCTCCAAATTTTCTGAACAAGGAGATTATGGAGCCACAGAGGAAAGAGATTGAAGTTCTATAGTGTGCCTGGGGAGAGTCACATGGAGAGAAAACTTTCTCTCAGGCTCTCACAGAGAACAAACTGGTCAAGCATTGGCCATGACTCATCCACAGGGATGACACAAAGGATCTACAGAATAAGGTACAGGACTACAAGATAAACCCTAAGGGGACTTCACTGACCTCATAAGAAACAAAAAGTACGTGTGTTGGTATATAGGTCTTGCTCTATCTAGGTCTTAACCATCCAGCAGAAAAGTATAAAAATGAGGTATATACTGCGGGGCCATAATAATAAGTTGATAAGTTGAGCTGTAAATGGCTTCTTTGGAGGACTCACTATTGTTGTGGAATGCTGGACTGTTGGATTGTGTCTTTGAGTTCAGGCACCTAAATTAGTTGAATGACAATGGAGTGCCCATCTTTGACAGGTGTAGACAAAGGAAGGGGTATAGAAAGGAAGAATCATGATGTGTGTGTATGGACAGTACAGTTGGGATAGATAACGCCTTGCTTCTACATAATTCTATGAGAGGCAGGATTTGCACTAATGGTGGTTGGACAGCGTATTGTGTCGGCTTCTAGTACTATGGACAACCACTAGGAAAATAACAAGGTAGAAAGTATTAATTATTGAATCTTTGATGTAATTCAGGTATTAAAAAATAAGATATGCAAACAGCTACACTCTCTTAATTTACTGATAAGAGACATATGCTTAAGTATAATATCATGTATGCACCTTCTATGATACCAAAACATTATGAAAACAGTTTTCAATGTATTAATTTATCAAATCCATCTTGTCAAGGTATCTTAAAACTGTCTCAATGATATTTGTACTTCAATAAAATAAAAATTAAAAGAATATCATGTATGCATCTTGTATGACAACAAACCATTAAAAAAACAATATTCAATGTATTAATTATTGAATCTGATGTGCCAATTTGATTTGAAACTGTCTCATTGCTATTTGTTCGTTAATAAAATAAAATTTTAAAAAAATTGCTTTTTTAAAAAAATCTTTTATTTGTTTGGCAAAGTGTCTTGCTATGTAGCTTGGCCTCTTAACAATCCTGCTGTCTCTGCCTCCCCAGTACTGGGATTACAGGTGTGCATTACCACACCCTGTTTCTGTGGTTGGTTCTGCTTCCTGGGCCTGCTTAGTATGTGGTACCCAGGGATTGAGCCTGGGTCCTTGCACATGCTTAGACTACTGAGCTATCTCTCCAGCCTGATAGTGAATCCCTTGATGACAAGTAAACATCTTATTTTTTCCTGGAAGTCATGACAATAATTATATTGCTTTGTGATCAGTGTGCCCCAAGACCCACTTACATCTCACATCTTCTTTTTGAGAATTTTGAGGTTTCCCTTGGTGCAAACATAAAATCTTGTTTGTTGTAGCTTCATAATAAATCTGACATATGTTAGTATCTGAATTTTTTAGCTTTATTGTTCAAAAATTGCCTTATAGTTTTTTATTTTTATTTATTATTATTATTATTATTATTATTATTATTATTATTTGTATGGAGAATTAATATTGGGACCTTGCACTTGCCAGGCAGGCACTTAATGCCCTTGAGCTATATCCCCAGCCCTACCTTACTTATTCTTTTATTTTTATTTCCAAGTGTATTTTAGAATTAGTGGGCAGTTTCCACATAAAAGAAAACTTACTGGCATTTTAATTGATATTACGTTGAATCTGTAGATTAACTTTGCGGGCCAAATATGGTGGCACATACTTATAATCTTAGCACTAGAGAGGCTGAGGCAAGAGGTTCAGTATGATTTCGAGGCCAGTCTAAGCTACTTTAATTGAGTTCAAGGACTGCCTGAGCTACTCAGGGAGACCCTATCTCGAAAAATAAAACAAAACAGAAATAGCTTGTTAATTTGGAGAGAATTAATGCCTTTATAAAATTCAAACTTCCAGAATTCTGCAAAGACTATTCTGGACATTGTAATTTTTCTCTCAGGACTTCTTTTCTCTTTTATTTTATGTATATGAAGCGATTTATTCATTTTCCTGATGGAAATGATCTAGAAGAAAATTTTGATAAGAATGCACAAGTTGGTGGAACCAAGATCCAAACAGAATGATAGATGGAGAGAGATACTGATTGGTTAGTAGTTATGACGGCAGGAATTTGAGATTATTCCCTTTTTATTGCTTTTATCACTAGAATAAGTTATAAAATCAGCTGGGAATGAAGATGAAAAAGGAGTTTTGGACATGTGATCAGAGAGAAGATTTGTCATGAGATAAATTATCAGGAAGTTGAGAAAAGAAAGGTTACTGGAATATAAATAAATATGAAGAAATTTCTGAAGTTGAAATTTATAACACTTGTAAACTTAGAAGTTAGATTTATAAATATGAATAGCATGTTTTTTTCCCAGTCATATTTAGTATCATGGAATCAGGGTCTTGCCAGTGAACATAGTCAAAGGAATGGAGGCCAGGGAGGTTAGAGTTAATCAGACAAGTAGGGAAGTAAGAAGCACGAAGTGTGTCAATAACAATGAAAAGCTATGGGATTGATAGTGTGAGTCATTGGTATCCAAGGATTGTTGCATAAAGTGTGCAAACTGGAAATAATAGATGAAGGTTACAGATACAATTTATGGTCATATTTTTGTTATTTATAGTAGTCTTAATTTTTCTCTTGTAATCATGGCTTTCGCTGTTATCTCATTTTGAAGGATTTGTAGGGGCCAGGGAAATGGTTCAGTAGAATCAGCGCTTGAATCAGCGCTTGCCTGAAGGTCCTGAGTTCAATCCCCAGTTCTGGAAAAAAAAAAAAAAAGCCATTGAAAGATTTGTAACAGCTTTTTATTCAAAATATTTTATAATTTTCACTGTGATTTCTTCATGTGTTATTTAGAACTTTATTAGTTTTCACATAAATATGTTTCCAGGATGAGTTAAATTTTTTTTTTTTCAATTTCTGTGTCTATTCCTGAGAACGGACATGTCTGTCCTTTGGAGTTTATTAACATTTAGTTTATGTTCCAGCAGGTAGTCATTTTTGGTACATGTCTTCTACACATTGTTCTTTTATTCTGATATGCTTGTGCCCTCAGTTGCTGAGAAAGTTCCATTAAAACCAATCTATAGTAATAGTGGATTTGAGATAATTTCTTTTTTAGGATTGGCTTCACTACTCTATGGCTTTGTCAGCTGAGGTTAATTTAGGAAAAGTATATTTTTATGTATGCAAAATTAAGGCAGTATTTAAACAAACGGGTACCTGAGAAAATTCATAAGTTATACTTTTTTTTGTGGGGTGGGTCAAGGATAGAATTCAGGCCCTTGTGCTTGCCAAGGAAGCACTTATTCCAATGAGCCATCTCCCCAGCCTGTAAATTACATTTGAAGTACAATTGGTCGTGTTAGAATCATGTATAAAGATTTTAAAGAAATTGTACTGTGTGTCAGAAATAATAATGTGCAGCCATAATGTTGCTGAAAATAAGCAAGATGTTAAAAACCTTTGAGCTGTTGTCTTTGTCTCGCATAAGTTTATAATTGCCTTTCGCATTTAACCTTTTTTGCTTAAATTTATAAATACACAAAAATATTGAGAAAATATTACATTGTGGAGGGGTGGGGAAGCCAGTGAGAAACTTACTGCCTCCTGTTGAGTATTTTACACCTTTATCTATGATGTCTTACTACTATGAATGGACATTTTCTTTTAGCTAAATTTTCAGAGATACAGTTTAGGATTATGAGTTAAAAGTGTAACATTACATTTCTACCCTATAAAAAATAATAGCAAAGAAGCTTACGGTTATTGATTTTTGCACATAATATGTGACTTTCCGGAATAGATTTCTGGGCTGGAGAGATGGCTCAGTAGAATAAGTGCTTGTCTGGCGAGTGCAAGGGCCTGAGTTCAATCCCCGGTTCTGGGGGGAAAAACAGGAATAGATTTCTGATGGTACATAAATGTTATGTGCATTCAAATTTAGAATTGTCATTTTTCTAGTGAAGTGAACTTATATTGATCTAGTGTCCTGTGTGTATCCATGTATCTGTATTACATGAAATTTGCTCTGATAAATTTAGAACACCCAACTTTCTTTTTTTTATAGTTTAAGTAATGTTATTTTCTCCCTGCTTTTACTCTCATTGTTTCTGTATCAACAAAACTAAGATATATTTTGTGTAATCACTATATTTCGTTTTGTTTTTAAATAGAGTTCTGTTAGAGTTGATGTCTGTTCATCTCTCTTTCCATGCTTTCTTATGCATTATTTATTCCTTTTTTTTTTTTTTTTTCTCTTTTATTTAGCTTTTGAGCCATGCTACTTTTATAGTCTTTTCAGTAATCATCTCAGGGATTATTTACACTTGATTTATTAAAGTATAAAGTAAATGATAATTTTTGCATCTCCTAGTCAATAAAATGTTTTAGATGGGCTGTCAAGATAGCTCAGCGGTCTAAAGCGCCTCTCAGGGACCGCGGTTCGATTCCCAGCACCACATGCCATGCCAGCCCCTCCTCCCAGGGCGGGCTGAGCTGACCCCCCCACCCCCGCAAAAAAAGAATCCGTGATGTGTAGCGAGACACATTAATTAAATAAATTAATTTAAATGTTTTAGAACACTTGGCTTCATTTGCTACCCTCCCCAATTAGTACAGTGGTTATTGTAGGTTAGAAATATTTGTTTATTTGCTGTTTATTATTACATTTCATTTTTTGATGCATATTCAGGTAGTATCTGATAACCTTTTTCTTTCTGCAAGAGGAGGTTCCATCATTGTTTCCTTCTGATAAATTCTGTTTCTGTTGTTGTAAAGATGTGTCTACTTTTATGTTATTTCTGAAGGGTGTTCCCTCTCCTTTGATATAGAATTCTAGTTTGATACTTTCCCCAGCACTGAAGATACCATTTTATTGTCTTCTGGCTTCATTATTTATATGAATAACTTGGCTATTAATTTTACTCTTCTCTCTTGAAGTACATCTTTTAAATAACTTTTTTAGCTGCTTTTAAGACCTCCCTATCTGTGAGGGGACATCCCTCTCCCATTTCCTTCTTTGATGTACCTAAATATGTTTATTATATTTAATTTTGGGGGGGATTTGTAGTGTTTTTTGAATCTGTGGCTTGATTACTCATTTGAACTTTTTAGCTATCATGTCTATATTACTGTTTCTCAACCAGTATATTTTTCCTGTCCTTCTAGGACTTTATATGTATTTTCATATCACCATTTTCTATGTTTCTTACTCTCATGTCTTTTTTGTATTTCAGTCCAGATATTTTTTTCTTTTCTGTTTTCTGGGCCAGATTCTCCACCCCACCCCCACCTGTGTCTAACCTAGTATTAGAGCAACACATAAATTAGTTTTCAAAATTGTTTTTTCTTATATTTATTCCTTATTGTCTATTAAACTTCTTTTTGTTAAATGGTTTTTAATTCCTTGAATATGTTAAACCTTTTCCTGTTAACACTATTTATGTGGATGTATTGTAGGTCTGTTTCTGTGCCTTTTATTTTGCAGTACCAGGGGTTGAATTCAGGACCTAATGCTTACAGCACTTATTCTACTGAGCCATCTCCCCAGCCCTCTGTTGCCATTTTAAAATCTTGATTTTTCAGTCATATTTTTGCTGGTCTTTTTATTTTTTATTTTGTTTATCTTTGTAGTTTAGTACAGTGTCTCTACTGTGTAGATTGGACTCATAGCGATTCACCTGTTTTCAACCTCCCAGATGCTGGGATTACAGGCCTGTGCCACCACGCCCAATCTTTGCTGGTCATTTTAAAGTTCTAGGCATTTGTTATGAAAATTGATAATAACTTGAATTTGTGGATAGTATCTTTATTCTAAGAAGATTTACTTTTGCTCCTGCCGTGTGGCTAGGCTAAAAATTCCACACTATCTCAGATTGTCTGAGTCTAATGAGACTGAGATGATGAAGCTATACTTCCCACCCTGTACTATTTTTGGTTTACCTTTATGACTGTGGTATGGTCCTTTAGAGTCTCTCCAGATGCCTCGTGTGTTTTATCTTCCTTTTTGGCAGGTTCTGGGTCTTCTTTTTTCACCTCTACTTTAAGATATCCTGAAAGAGCTGTTCATTTGCTTAGTCTCTCACCTAATAGTTAGGGAATCTACAGGCAAAAAATGAACTCAAAGACTGGATTTCACCTGTTTCTTCTAGGAGTTAGCTCTAAAAAGTATCACTGATTGAAAGCTCTGCATCACTTTAAAATAAATTACCACTTCTCGTTTTCTCAGAAAGATGATTTGAAACAACCTTCAGTACAACAGCCAACAACAAAATGACCAGTTATGTTCTAGAATGCATAATTCACTAGATTATAGGGGATATTACAGGTGTTAATTACCAGATCTTACATACATTAGCAGTAATATGTCTGCAGTGAAATGCATGAATATTTATCTTGGCTGTTGCAGCATAAGTCTTCTAGTGGAAGTTAGAGTAATGTGTTCAGGAACTTGATTTGGAGTAAGTCATACTCTATAATTCAGTTTGTTGAGGAAATAGACATGTTCTTCCACACAGTTGCATTTTTAATTGGGTTCTAACATTGTTTACATCCTCTAGTTTTCCCTACTCTTTTGTCATGGGACATTGTACTCAATTGTTCTTTTTGAGTGTCATGTATATCCTCATTTTTAGGTTTGAATAAAGACATTTTCTGACCCACAAATTTAATTCAGATTGAAGTCAGATAAATGAGCATTTTAATTTTGAATGACATTTATGTGATGATTTGATTAAAGTCTTTTCCTTATACTAGACTTTGAATTCTGAAATTAAGAATAATGTCTTTTTTTTTTTTTTTTTTGTATTTTAGGGAAGGGTCTACATGTTGTTCAGGGTCTCACTACTAGATCCGATTTCTAGTGATCTGCCTGTTTATGGCCTCTCAAGAACTGAGATCACAGGCATGTGCCACCAAGCCCAGTCTCAATTGCCTTCTCAATAGGCCCCAGGGGTGGGGCTGGCAGGCAGGCTTGGGGATGGAATCCACAGCCCCTGTACTTGCTTGCAGGAGCTTTAATCTGCTGAGCTATTTGGCTGGCCCTAAGAATGATGTCTTTTTGTTTCTGAACCAATTTGACATTTTTCTACTTCAGTGTTTAGAAGTAATCACAGTTAATAATCAGTTGTTAATAGGCAGTTAATATTTTTATGAAGAAAACAAAGAAGATAAATAATGCACTGATGATAGTACATATAGTGATGAGAAGTGGAAAGGCCTGTTGCTTTTGTGTAAAAACATTTTAAATCAAGTACCAGCTTTCTATAGCATGCTTAAAATTTTGTAGATTTATATGTACAATCAGTGAAATTCTTTTGGAAATGTGTTGCTGTGCTCATTTGGGGATTTATTTCTTCTGCCTTTATAGTTCTTATTTTGTAAGTTTTATTTTAAAGGGATAAAACCAAAAACTTTCAACTTAAGATAGAGTAACAGCGGGTAGTATATTGCTTATGGTTATCTTCAAAATGGTTGCTAAGATTGTAAGCATGAAAAATTGATCGAATAATACAAGCATAATCCTTTCTCTTCAGTAAACTGATAGAAATAAGTAATGTAGTTAACTATCTTGTGTGTGCCTCTATATAGTATATATTGTTAATACATTATTTTTATATATTTCTCCTTTTCTGTCTTTCCCTGTCCCAGTTTCTTTTTCTTCTGCATTCATAATATCTACTGCACATTATTTATTCCTTCAGGTTCTTAACTAGGGAGACACAATGTTTACACATGCAAGGCTGATTTATTTCATATGAGTATGTTCTCAACTTATGTGCATTTACCTATAAAAGTTTCAAGTTTATCCTTTGTGGCTGAGTAATACCTCATTTTGTATAAAAATACCACATCTTTTTTACCTGTTCCTTTTTTGATGAGCATTTGGGTTGTTTCCAAGATTTAGCTAAGATAGTTGTGCTACGATAAACATGGGTGCACAAATGTTACTGTGACATGATGTTTTTCATTCTTCTGGGAAAAACCTAGAAGGTTAATACCTTGGTCAAATGGGGCCACTAATGCTAATGTTTTGAGAAATCTCACCGCCCAATTCCAGAGTGGTTATGCCCTCCCACCAACTGTGGAGTAGGGCTTGTATTGCTCTTCTAGAAATTTAAGGTGCAGCATTAGCTTATTTGTGCTTGTTCTGTTTTCTTCATGTGAGAATTCACTGCTATAACTTTCCTCTAGGGGCTACTTTCCTTGTTCCAGTATGTTAAATTTGCTTCCTTGTTTAGTTATATTGTTTAATTTCTTCTTTAATTTCATCTGTGATCTGTTGTTTGTTCAGGAGGGTGTTATTTAATTTCTGGTGTTTCTGGAATTTTTGCTGTTTCTTTTGCCATTAATTTCCAATTTCATTGCACTGTGGTCAGACAGTATGCAAGAGATAATCACTTCCTTTGCATTCACTTAAGCATGTTCTCTAGGGTAGTGTATTGTCTGTTTTAGAGAATATCCCATGTGTAGCTGAAAAGAATGTGTATTCTGATGGTGTTGGGTAGAACACTCTGAAAACATCTTCTAAATCCACTTATTCACAGGTTTGGTTCAGTTCTGTTATTTCTTTGCAGATTTTTTTGTCTAGTTGTAACAAAGGGGTATTAATCCAATTACAGTTGTGTTATTACTTAGTTGAGTTTTCATGTGTATTAATAATTTTCTTAAACAGTTAGTTGATTTCATATTTGGTGCATGCATATTTATGATTAGTGTCTCTTCCTCAAAGTTTTCCTCTAACAAGTATATAGTGACCTCTTTTTCTTGATCATTCTTGATTTGAAGCTCACATTGTCTGCAAACAGAATAGTTACCCTGCTTTTTTCTGCGTTTCTGTTACATGGAGGATTGTTTTCTTTAATTTTCAGTCTGTGACTTCCTTTTTAAATTAAATGTATTTCTTGTATACAGCATGTTGTTGGATCTTGTTTTTTGACCCATTCTGTTTTATTTTGATTGCTGAATGTAGGCCATTTGTATTGATTTTAAAACTGATATGTATTTTATGTTTTTCATGATATTTTCTTGCCTTTGGTTCCTCATTTTTCCCGTTTAATTGCTTGTCCTGCCTGATGGCTTGTTTCTGTTGTTCTTCTTTGAATTGTGGTCATTTTTATCTCTGTCTAGAATATCTTTCAGTACACTTTGTAGGTTTGGTTTAATGGTCATGAATCTCTTCAGCTGTTCTTTGTCATGGAAATATCTTATTTCTCCATTAATTTTTAATGATAGTTTTGCAGAATACTTCATTCTGAATTGGAAGTTGTTTTCTTTCAGGACTTGAAATACTTCACACCAAACTCTTTTTGACTTCAAGGTTTATGTTGAGAAGTTTGCCTTGATTCAGAAGTGGTTTGCTTTATAAGTGATAGGGTTTTTGGTTTTTTCGTTTTCCTCTAATGGGTTTTAGGATTCTGTTTGAATTTTAGAATCTTGATTATTATGTCTTGGTATAATTTTATTTTGGTCATGGCTGTTTGGTGTTAAATATGCCTCATTTATTTGTATGTTACATTCTTTATCCGTACCTGGGAATTTTTCTGCCATTATTTCTCTGAAGAGGTTTTTTTGTGGCATTTGTGCTATCTCCAGCTTTTTCACTGACTCCAGCCAATCTTATATTATCCTTTGCATCATCATGTAGCCATTAGATTGACTTTTCATGGTGTCCTGCTGTTTTTAAGGTATCTTTCTTTTCATGATCACTAGCTGCAATTCTGTCTTCAAGATATGGCATTGCACCCTCTCCTTCATTCAGTCTTACATATACTTTCAATAGAGGGGTAAATCTTTTGGATTTCTGTTTGGATCTGTTTTATGGATTCCATTTCTGTCCTATGTTGGACATTTTTTTCCCATCATTTTTCTAAGTTCATCTATTCTTTTATTTGCATTTTCTGTAATATCTTTGATATTAAGCATCTTTCTTATACCTGAGAGATTATTTTTTCTGTAGTCTTTACAACTTATTTTTTTTCACTTCTTTTCTATCTTCTCTCAAAGTTCCAGTGTTTGGCAAAAAAAAAAAAAAAAAATCTTTCTTAACTTTTTGGGGACCTGCTCGTTAGCTCAGTTCTTTAAGTGCTTGCTCATGTAAATACAGTCAGGCACAGGATATGTTGGTTTGAACCCCAGCTCCACCTGCCTTACTAGACCCGCCCTTAAGGCAGGCTAAGCCAGCTTTAAGAAAAAAAAAATCCTTTCCAAAGTTCCAGTGTTTGACTTGCAGTTTCGTCTGTCTCAGTGTGCTTGGAGCTTGTCTCAGTTTGCTTGGCCTGGGGATGCATTTTGTTTCTGCATCTTGTCATTTTCTATTTTATCTTTTTTAAGTTTTATTTTATTTTCTTTGTTGATGCTTACTACTTTATTATGATAGTGTCTTAGTTCCTTTTTCCTTTGCTTCTGGGACAAATACCCAACATCCAAAATTAAGAAAGGAACAGTTTATTTAGTTCAGTTAGTAAAGGTTTCAGTCCATACTCACCTGGACCTGAGGCAGAGTAGCACATGGAAGAGGGCAACAGTTCATGGACAGAAGACAGCAAAGAGCAAAGGGAGCGCAGCAGTTGCAGATTCTAGCCCGCCCCTCTCCCCTCTTTACCTTCTAATGCAATTACCCACCTCAGGTCAGGGGTAGCACTCACACCCATAATCCCCACATAGGATCATGAATTAATCACAAACTCTATAAGCTGCCCCATGACTGCATGAGGCTTCTGGGGCGGGGGGCACATAGACATGAATCATAACAGATAGTTTTATCACTAGTATTGAGGCTTCTGTGCAGGATATGTCTGTTTTTCAAGCTTGTCCTCTACATGTAGGAGGTTCTTTATAGCTATCCCAAGAACCTACCTTCCCAATTCGTAAAGGTTGAAAAGTTACTATTTGGCTCAGTACCAGTTCTTTGGTACTTGGTTGTGGTGGTGATTATGTCCCCTTAAAAATCACAGCATTATCATACAGGAGAAAAAAATGATTATAACATATATGACATCCTGGCTAAAGAAGTACAGTTAGTAATCACAGTTTCAAGTACTGTGTACTTGTATGCAGTAATTTTCCCATAGTTGAATTACATTACTCTTTTGTGGGGGTTGGGTGTGTGAAGATGGGTAGAGGACAGGATACAGGGATGAATAAAGTCAAATGTAGTTGAGGCTGGAGGTCAAATGTGATCACATGAGTTTTGGGAAATTGGAGAACATAAATGGAAATAGAATGTGAAGGATTAATCAGAATGGGAAGAGACAATGTTTACTCACTTGAAAGTTGCAATTCAAAAGGTAGTTGAGGTAGGTAAGAAACTTAAATGTGAAAAAATTAAGAAAGGAGGCTGGGAATATATAGCTCAGCAGCATAAGCACCTGCCTGGCAACCATAAGGTCCTGACTTAGATCTCCAGTACCTCAAAATCAATTGTCAGTCAGTCAATCAATCAGTCAGTCAATTGATCTCACTCCTTTGGGACTGGAGATAGCTGGGTATCACAACCACCTGCCTGGCAAGCACAAGAATCCAGATTTGATCCCTGGTACTGCATGCCATGCCAGTCCTAGAACCCCAGGCACACCATGCCAGCCACCAAAACTGAATGTGGTGGCACACACCTGTAATCCCAGCGCTGGGGAAGTTGAAACAGGAGGATCACTATGAGTCTAGCTGTGTAGCAAGACCTTGTACCAAATGAATAAATAAATAAAATATATTTTTTTTAAAGAAAGGAAGAAAGAAAAGAGTGGAAAAGGAAGGAAGCAGGCCTGCTGTGCTGGCCCTTCCCGCAGGGCACCCTGAGATGGCAGTTGAGGCTGGGCCATGGAGGCAGATGCCTGTAATCCCAGTTCTTGGGAGGCTGTAAACAGGCAGATCACTATGAGTTCAATCTAGTAGTGAAACCCTGAACACCCTGTAGGCCCTTCTCTAAAATGCAAAAGAAAAAAAAGAAAGAAAGAAAGGAGAGAAGAAAAGTATGGGCTGGCCGAATAGCTCCGTGGATTAAAGCACCTACAAGCAAGCAAGGGCCTGCGGGTCTGATCTCTGGCCCTACCGTGCCAGCCCTGACCTCGGAGATATGCTGAGATGGTGATTGAGACTGGGCAATTGAGACTGGGCCACGAATGTTGGCTCTTTGCTTTTACTTCAGATGCTTCTGCATTGCTGGCCTCACTGTATAACCATCTGTCCTGGGTGTCATGGGTTCTGTTCAGTCCTCCAGCCAAAGGCATGTAGTTTGTGCCCCCTTGCCTGAGCTGGCCTGTTCTGGGTGTGATGGGTTCTGGTATGTCACCCACATGTCTGGGCCTGTCTGGTCCTGTCCTGTGTAAGTTTGAAAAGCACTGGGTTTTTAAGTGAAACACCCAGCACTCAGATCATTCAGGTGACCATTGCCAGTCCTACTAGAGAGATAAACTGGAATTTCAAAAGACGAAGATTTTTAAACTTTGAAAGATTTAATCCCAGAGGAAAGGCAACTTAGAATTTACACATACGTACATTCACACATAATCTCAGATGTGTTGTGCTTTATTGTACCAAGGGAAATTGGCTTGGCTTCATCAGGCAATTGACAGTCTAACTGAATTTTGACTAACCAAAAAGTGTTTATTAAATAGATAAGGAAATAGTATTGTGTTTAAATGTGTATTATTGTGAAAATCATTGTTAGTGTCTTTGTGGATTTACAAATAGTAACTAGCTGGAGACCAGGATGATTTGAAAGAAGAATTTGTAAAGGCAGATGGGGACCATCTACATTAGTTATCCTCTGTCATGAAATCTATTAGAAGTGATTAAGAAGTTCTGGAATGGTTAGGAGATGTTTGGGAGGCAGACTTTTGAGTACAGTCTGATTTCTGCCCCTTACAATGTGTGTTAGTATTCCTGTTTATAAAATGAGATGGTAATAGTACTAACTTAACAGGATGTAGTAATGGCTGAGTGAACTAAAATTTGTCCATAATAAGTTCCTGGTACATAGAAAGATCTCAGTTAATTGTTGGCTTTTGTTGCTTTCCTTATATCAAGAAAATCTCAAGCTTTATAATTGCATTACTTTAACAAGAACAAAATCAGTAAGACATACTTATTTATTAATTTTATATAATCAGAAGTTTTACCTAGATTTGCAGTGTGTAGCATAAAAGCAGATTTGAAATGTGCATAACATTTTTATGACTTGCAAATTTATACAACTTAAATCTTCTAATTTTTGTTTTCTTTTAGATCTTGTAGAAAAATTTCATCTATAGCCATTGGACTAGAAACTGAAATCATAGAAGCTGTGTATGATGCATTAGGGTACTGAAGAAAATTAATTTTTGAATTAAATATTTGGAATATAAGGAAGGAAAGGTGCCTGAAAATGGGGCGGAAGAAAATACAAATCACACGCATAATGGATGAAAGGAACCGACAGGTAAATAAAAGTTTATCTATTTCACTGATAGAAAAAAAATTTAAGCAGAACATAGAATACAGTGATCTAAGTATTTTCAGTTCCAGTCTCTACAGTCATAAAATTGGGCTGCTTTCATTGTGTACCTTAAAGAAACTATTACAAGAATACCAGGTATGTTACAGCAAATATTATAAATATACAGAATTAAAATCACTGCAATCCCAGCATTGCTGTTCCGTGTATAGAATTTTTTCATAGTCTTGATAGATTGATATGCGTATGATCTAGTCAGCTGAAATTTTCTGGTTAGCCAATAAAGAATGGAATATTCTTAAGCTTCTTGTTGTCATTGGCATTTCCCAAACATGAATGTATAATGTCTCAGCTTTAATTGCAGCATCAGTAAGTTCTTATAAATTAAGAATAATTATAATGACATGGATTCATGAAGAGACCAAAGTTGGATTTAGAGCTGATTGATAAACTGTGGCACACAGGCTTGCTGCATGCTTTTCTGAATAGAGCTGTGTTAGAATATTGTTACGGCTACTTTCAGTAGAGACAGCATGACTGCTCACAGTAGAGAAATTACTACAGAGGCTGTATGATCAGTCCATGGGCCTGAAATCTTTGGTCTTTGATGCTCTACAAATGTTCCCAACTGCTTTGTTTTTTTTTTTTTTGAGAAAAGGAAAAAGCTTCACAGACTATTGTAAATGAATGACTATGTAAAGCATGTGAAAGAGGGAAAGATGGTATGTCTGGGAAGGTTGCATATCAATAGCCATTTCAAGAAGTTTTTGAAAGCTGAAGATATCTTCTGAACAAACTAGCAGTTTACTTGAATATAGATATAACTAGAAATGTCTCAACAACTAATGAGTATGAGAGTTGACTCAGGTTGCTGTAGACTGAACTGAAGTATGAAGTAGACTGTTGTTTCAACTCATCAGAGTTGCTTAGCAAAGGTGTAAGGCCCACCCTGTGTGGTATATTATGAAGACTGTTAAAATAGGGAAGACATAAAATAGCCTTTCTGTCATTCCAAAGGCTGCAGGTAAGCTTCTCTTCACAAATCTAAAGATCATGACACATGGAAGGAGAGTAGCCTGCATTATGAACACATGCAGTGCAAATGTTATGGGGGAGTGGTGGTAAACTTATGACACATGTTACTTGTATTTATTTTAAGGCAAAATATGTTAATGCATGAGCTGTTTTTTTCTAAGCTAAAACCTCGATATGGGGCTTAGTGATAAGTAAATGGGGCTTGGGTTGCAGTTGAGCATTTGTGTCTAAAAGATTCACCATCACTGTTAGATGGTTACTCAGTAGTAACATACAATCAGAGGATAACAGAGCTCATAAATCCCTGAGCTCATTCCATAGATAGCCATATTTAAAGTGGATTTGGCTTTACTGCACCTTCTTTTGGGATAGACTACGTTTTTAGAGGAAATAAGGAGAGCTAGGAATATATAGGTGACTGTAATATAACTTTCTAAGTTGAGAAATGACTGTTAAAAAGGAGATGTCTACTGCTATAACTCAGCAACTAGAATTAGCCTGTTCCTGCACGTGATTTATCTGCTAAGTAAGGCTTTTTGATACATTTTCAAGAGAGACAAGGACTCTCTGGATTTCTCTTTCATATCAGTACAGCAAAAAATGAAGATGAAACATAAATATGGTTGGGCAATTTTAACTGATTATGTACACAGTTTGACACAAACTTAAAATGGTACCTGAATTGTACTGATTTTTGAATTTGCATTCTGAGTTTAAAATTTTTCTTGGATAAAGGACAATTGTTGTGGATTTTTTTAAATCCAAATTCAGGTATGTTCTATAAACAAGAAACTGTTAGGTTCTAGAAACTTGTTAAAAACATGGCTTACATAAATTTATGTATATGGCAAACAGAAGTAAATTCAGGTAAGGGGAATTTTATGTAATATACTATTAAATTCTGGTTGAGTAGTTCAGGAACCACTTTTTGGAAGAATAGTAACAGAGTTATGACTTACAGATATGAATTAGCCACAAAAAGTCACACTTTAGTCTTTGGAATGGCACATGATAAGTGAAGGTGACAGTGTCATGTCTTACAGAGTTACTTCATTTCCATTTGGTGGAAGGCTTCTAGTGAAGCCTTATGTTTGTCCTTATCTCACAGACTCGTTTTTAAAATTCAGTTTTGTAGGGCTGGGAAGATAGCTCAGTAGAATAAGCAAATAAGCACTTACAAGGTCCTGAATTCAATCTCTGGTACCGCAAAAAGAAAGAAATAAAAGTGAATTTTGTATTAAAGTATAATAGCAAAGACATTTTAGATGTTGTGGTTCAGTGAACTTTGGCACAAACAGCATGGCCATGTTGTCCAGCCACGTGCCCCAGTGTACTTCCTCAGAGGCACTTTTTGTCCTGTCTCTTAGTCATTATTTCCCTGCGCCCTGCAAGTCAGTTTAATCATAGTCTCTTCACACCGTGTATTAATTATACCTGTTGTTGAATCTATATGAACATGTGCTCTTTCTTGCATTGTTATGCTTGTGAAATTTGGCGGTGTTACTGTGGCATTGATATGTGCATATCTATCTATGTAACAATGTATTTGTAGATTTCTTGTTGGTGTATATTTCATTATGAACAGAACAGCATTTATGTATTAACATTTTTCTATTATAAATAGATATTTGGATAGTTTTGTATTTAGCTACTATTATGAAAAGTGTTATGTTGAACATTCTTATTTTGTAAACACGAATTCTTGGGTGTACACCTAGGAGTACAGTTATTGAGTCATAGGATATATGTATGACTGATTTTAGGAAATTAAGTTTTCTCAAGTCCTTGTATTTTACTGTGCATAAGCATTGTGAGTTACAGCTGCTCCAAGTCTTTTTACCAATACAGACTATTGTTCTTTTCACTTTAGCTGTTTTGCTAGGTGGGCAGTATTTGGTAATAAGTTTGTATGATTTCGATGAAGTTCCTCACCTTTTTATATCCTTATTGGCCATGTAAGTACTGTTTTTGTATGTGACTGCCTGTTCACTTCTTTTTCTTTCTTTTTTTTTCTAGTGGGTTTCCTCCTTCTTGCCTTTCAGTAATACTAGAGATTGAACGCAGGGCCTTCCTGCTGAGCTAAATCTCGCACAGTTTTTCCATTGAGACAGTCTTACTCAGTTGCCTAGGCTGAACTGAAACTTGTAGTCCTCTCACCTGAGCCTTGCATAGTGGTAGATTACAGGTGCTACACTTGATATTTTTTCAGAAAGCCAAGGAGCAAAGGGTACAGGTACATACTACCATACTGATCCTTTTTTTCTTACTAATTAGTACATAGTACTCTATATGTACTCACATATACACACCAGTGTATGTTTTATCTGTTTATATGCATTACAGATAATACCTCTTGCCTTTTCACTTTCCTCATCTTTTTTGTTTTATAAATAAAATATTCATATTGTCCAATGCTTCCCCTCCCTTCCCCTCCCCTCCCCTCCCCTCCCTCTTCCCTCCCTCCCTTCCTTACTTCTTTCCTTCCTTCCAGTTTTGTTTTATTTTGGTACAGGGTCCTACTATGTTGTTTGGGATCTCATCTCAGCCTCTACAGTATCTGGGCTTAAAAGCATGAGCTACGATACCTAGCTCAGTTTTACTAAAGTTCTTTATGTCATAATCAATCTTAACAGAAGGACAAACTTGAGACATTTCTAGGTAAATGGTTACACTTTGAGACCATACTTTTAACTGAAATAAATCAGACACGTATTTAAAGTAATACTACATTGTCTCCTGGGCATGAGAAACTGAAAGAGTAAATGAGGACCAAAATGTACAATAGATACTGTGAAGTAAGAAGAAATTGTTCACAAGGAAAGAGGAACTGAGGAGGGGAAAGGGAAGAAGGAATGAAGAAAAGGAAAGGATAAAATGAAAACAAAGCTTTGTAAATAAGGTGGGAAGGAGGGATTGAATGGAGGGGAGGAGTTTGGGGGGGAAAGGAGTCTCTTTCAAACTCCCTATGATGAATATGCTCACTATGTATATCTAAGCTGTGCCAATAAACTTGATTTTAAAAAATGTTAACATATCTCACAGGTATGAAGATAATTCTTCCAAAGGTTTTTTTTGTTTGTTTGTTTGTTTGTTTTGATTTTGTCTTTCATGTTATAGATCTCTTGTCCATTTGGAATTTATTTGGGGATGTAGTTTGAAATATGGAGGTCAGGATTTGATGCTTCCCTAATATTTAGTTGACTTAGTGCAACTGCAATTTGTTTCCTTTTTCTACTTTATTTGTTAGGAGTTTAATAATAATGTATGTGTGGAACTCTTTCTGGACTCCATTATTATTTGTCCTTTCTCAAATGCACACTACTCAGTATAATTTGGTGCTTTTCCTCTTTGCATTTTCTAAATGAAACCAAGTTTCAGTCAGTGTTCATCAGAGAAAAAAAATAACCAAAAATCTTGCTGGAATTTAAATTTTTTACTACTGAGTATGTGGTTCTATTTAGGATTAATTTAAATCTTTACACTATTATTATAATTCATAGACATGTTTACCTTTCATTTGGTCTTTTTTTCTTTTGTCTTTTTGAGACAGGGTCTCCTTATGCAGTTCAGGTTGGCCTTAAGCTCACTTTGTAGCTCAGGCTGGTCTTGAACTCACAACAATCCTCCTGCCTCAGCCTCCCAAGTGCTGGGATTACAGGCATGCGCCACCATGCCTGGCTTCATTTGGTCTTTATTATCTAAAGCTTTGTGGTTTTCCACACAGGTCACAACTTTGGTGTTTGCTCTTAGCCCTTTGGTTATTTAGCATTATTACAGTATTCCTCAAATTTCATTTCCTAAAATCTATGCATAAAGTATAGTTCTTTTAATATTATTTGTATATTTAAAAATCGCTTATTTCTGATACTTTATATATACATTCATGTATGTTTTTATGTAAAATGTGATTCATTTTTTAAGATATATACCTAGGTATGGAATTGCTGAGTTATGAGTTAAATATAGGGTTAACATTTTGAGAAATTGCCAGATTGTTTAAGGCTGCACCATTTTACATTCTACCAACAGTATAAGAGGCTTCCATTTTTCTTACATTCCAGCCAATACTTTTTTAAAATTCTAGTTCTCCTAATTAGTGAAGTGTGTCTAATGACATTGAACATCTTTTGTATGCTTATTGAAAATTTATTTATCTGTCTTCTTTGTAGAAATGTCTATTTAAATTGTTTGATCTTCTTTTTTTTTTTTTTTTTTTTTTTTTGGTGGAACCAGGTGTTGAACTCAGACCCTTGTGCTTTCCAGGGAAGCGCTTATTCCACTGAGTCATCTCCCAGCCCCCTGTTTGATCTTCTTAAAATTATCTTTTTAGATTATATCATCTTCATCTTAAAAGCCATTTTCATTTATTGAGGAATTCCAGAATTGCAGTTATAGTCTTATTACTTTGAAGCCATTATCTTCTAACTTCCATCATTTTTATGGAATCTAGCTTTTAGTTTGTTTTTTAAGATTTTACTTTCTTTTGTTGCTGTTAAGACCTTTGCTTTTTTTTCTTTATTAGTACACATTTTTACTATGATACTAATAGTTTGTTTTGGTTAGGGTTTTCTTGCTGGGTCTGATTCTCTACATTTACTTTTCCTTTTTTTTTTTTTTTTTTTTTTTAAAAACAGAATCTCCCTATGTAGCTCAGGCTAGACTTCTGTGTAACCCAGGCTGACCTTGAACTTGTAGCAATCCTCCTGCCCCCGCTTTCTGATTGCTAGGATCACAGGCATGTGTCACCACCTCTGGCATTACTTTTAATCTTACTATGTTATGCTTTTGCTATATCTTTAATAAATAGCCTTCGGATGGACTTTTTTATATTGTCAGTTCATTTGATTTTTGTTTCATAATATCTTTTATTTACTTGGACTAGCTTATACCATCCTAATTGGTGATTTCAACTTGTTAAAAGGCTCTATGCATCGAAAAAAATAGTCGTATCACTTTTCCCATCTTCAAAGAACTCCTCAGATTGCAATTTTACCCTGATTCCTGTAGAAAAGAACATTGGAAGAAGATACTTGGACTAGAAATCTACCAACTGTGGAGTTGTTGAGTAAGCGTACCTGAGCAATCTCTGCTAGCAGTTGGTTGCTGTTTTTTTTTTAGCTCGCATGCTTAGTGGAGCTTCTCTGTTGCCCTAGATTTTTTCCGAAGGTCATCAGTCTACACCAGTACTGCTGCCAGGCCCTGTTGTAAGGTGGCAGGTAGTGAGTGTCCAGGCAGAGGATGTGAAGAATACAGCTCAACAACTGCTCTTTTAAAAATGCATTTTCTCACTTCATGTTTTTTCTCCAAGGCTACAAGTCCCCACACTCATTTCCTTCTCTCATACATATTCTACATAGCACCTGGAGTTGCTCATACTTTGCTATCATTTTTGTAGGATTCATAATACCTTTAGGTGCCCATAGATTAATTCTGGGGAAAGTAGATCTACATTTTGTGTTAATTTAGCATTTTGTTAGAAATGGAAACTTGCTAATATTTTTATATTTGTCAGATATATTCTGTTTTGTAATAACAATATCCACATTTATTTAATCCTAGTTCTAAAAGATTCACTATCACTGTTCTTTACATTCTTTTGTTCTTACTTTAACCCTTCTGGTTTATGGATTTAGTCAGCAAAATTTTTAGCACCTACTCAGTGCCACACAGTATTTTAGAAACAATTATAAATCATAAAACAGAAACAGGAAAAATCCCAGCCTTTTCAGTTTAGGTGACCTGATTTATTTAGCAAGTAGTCTCTTTTAGCTTTTATCTCCAAGAAGGGCACGTGGTTGCCACATTTCTTGAGAATCTTTATATTTGAAGGTGTTTATTGCCTCTATAATTGAAATGTAACTTGACTAGTTCTAATGATCTAGGATTTCATTTCTTTTCCTCATCTTATTGTGGAGTTTGGCCCATGTGACTTTGAATGTTGTCAGATTTCTGATCATACTGACCCCCCAGTCCAAAGCAACTTACTTTTTCTCTCTGGGGCCCATGGTATATTTTCATTGATTTTTTGTTTGTTTGTTTTAAAATCTCTCTTTTTTTAGTACCTTTCTCTTTCATTTTCTTTTTTTGTGGAACTGGGGATTTGAATTCAGGCCCTTGCGTTTGTTAGGGAAGCACTTATTCCACTGAGCCATCTCCCTGGCCCTCTATTTTCCTTGATTTTGACATTCAGTAATTTAACCACAATAAGCCATGAGTTTTATTATTTAACATTTTTCAAGAAAAGGGTGTGCCCTTTCAGTATTTTTACCTTTTATTTTTTCTTTTCCAGGTATAATACTTTATAATATTTTCATTAGCTGTCAGCCATACCTAACAACTTTTTTGTTTATTTTAGTTTGTTTGGATTCTTTTGTATTTTTTATGATTCTAATCTTCATTATGAATTACATTTATTTATACTTATCATAGGGAGTAGGTACATGCACATAACACATCCTAATTCTTTTCATTTTCCCTTCTTCTTGTCCCACTCTCCTCCTCCTATCTCTTGTTTCCCTTTCCATTGATCATGGTCCATTGAAGTTTGAAGACAGGGGAATGAGCAGTGGGCTCCATTTCCTCCTCCATCTTTGCCCTGTCAGGTTAAGAGACTGCAGTAGTACATGGAGCAGGGGAGGGATTTTGTGGTTTTTGGCTGAGCAACAGCTCCTGGCAGTGCAGCGTAGAGTCTGCAGTAAATCTAGAGGTAGTGGGAAGACCAGGAGGTCATCAAGCCATACCACTCTTGAGGCCATGGGAAGCAAGTGGGAGGTATGTGACCACTGTTTGTCTGATCATACCCATTGCAGCTTTCAGAGTGAAGAGGGAGGGCTTGGGCCTTGCTTTTCTCTGTCTCAAAAGAAGTTGAAAACTAAAATGCACTAGAACCTACACAACAATGTTTATAACAGCTTTATAATTGCCAGAAGTTGAAAATACCAAGGTGTCTTTCAGTATGTGAATGAATAAATAAAATGTACATCCATACAAGGGAATATTAGGAATTACAGTGTAGTGCAAATACTCTGTATGTAGTATCTGTATAATATATATCAGTAAACATTTATTTAAACCCGCAGAATGTACAGGGCCACGTGAACCCTGATGTAAACTGTGAACTTTGAGTGATAATGATGTGTCCTTGTAGGTTCATCAGCAGTGCTAAATACGTTGCTCTTCAGGGGATATTGTTGAGGGCAGTGGTACATATGAATATACTGGCTCTCAGGATTTGGGGGGATTCTTGTGGCTTCCTCTAAATTTCTGGCCAATTTAAAGCTAGTCCAAAGATACATTATCTTTAATAAAAAATATTAAGTGCTGAAAATAAAAGTTTTCATTTAGAAAGCTTGGAGTATTAAGCTTATGATTTTCAATTTATAGATTTTTGTTGCCATTGTTAAAGCACAAGTGTATTTTTGTGCAAATTGGTTGCTAAAAAACCTTTTTGACCTCACTCTAGGTGGACTCAGTTGGAAGAATGGAAAGGAGATTGGTAGGAACCAGATTCCTCTTCCACTAATCCCTTCTTTTATTTTCAACTTAAGTGGATAATTTTGAAGATACATGTTTGAATATGTGTTTGGAGAAACACAGCAAAGATTTTTTTTTATTTTAAATGATATGTTTATTTAACTGATATTACATTAGAGATAGAATTTTCTTTAATCATGTCTAATGCATATTTCTGAAGTGGCATTGACTTTTAATAATGTCTTGTTAATGCCTCATTTATTTTCAAAGTATTTATCTAGAGTAAGGATGTTCTTGCAAAGGATTTTATGTAGTCATTTTCTTCTTGTTCAGTATTAAAAGAATAAACATTTTTGAGGCCAGGGAGATAGCTCAGTAGAATAAACGCTTGCCTGGCAAGCACAAGGGCCTGAGTTCAATCCCTAGTTCCACCACACACACACAAAAAAAGAATAAACATTTTAAAAATTACTTTTGGTAGTTTGAAAATTTTAATGCAGCAAGTACATGTAGGCACATCTCAAGTAGTAAATGATATGGGTTGCACTGTTTCAGTAGTGTATTTTAATAAGGAAATAATATATCTGGGATTCTGAAAGCCAGTATTGCAATCTATAATAAAAGTTGAAGGGGCTTGGGAGATGGCTCAGCTCAAAGGCCTGAGTTCAATCCCCGGTTTCGGAAAAAGAAAGAAAGAAAGAAAGAAAGAAAGAAAGAGAGAGAGAGAGAGAGAGAGAGAGAGAGAGAGAGAGAGAGAGAAAGAAAGAAAGAAAGAAAAGAAAGAGAAAGAAAGAAAAAAGAAAAGAAAAGAAAAGGAAAGGAAAGAAGAAAGAAAGTAAGTAAGTTGGCTCAGCTCAAAGGCCTGAGTTCAATCCCCGGTTTCGGAAAAAAAGAAAGAAAAGAAAAGAAAGAAAGAAAGAAAGAAAGAAAGAAAGAAAGAAAGAAAGAAAGAAAGAAGGAAGGAAGGAAGGAAGGAAGGAAGGAAGGAAGGAAGGAAGGAAGGAAGGAAGGAAAGAAAGAAAGAAGGAAAGAAAGAAAGAAGGAAAGAAGGAAAGAAAGAAAGAAAGAAAGTTAGTTGAGGGCTGGGGGAGATAGTTTGGTGGTCTAAGTTCCCGCCTGCCAAGTGCAAGGACCTGGGCTTGATTCCTGGTGTGCTGTGCCGGCCCCAGAACTAAGCATGGTGGTGGGCACCTGTAATCTCAGCCCTGGCGAGGCTGCGAGAGGAGGGTCACTACAAGCCTGAGCTGCATAGTGAGACCCTGTACCAGATAAATAAAGACTGAAAAAAATGAATGAAAACTGGAAACTACTTAATGACAAGTGATTAATGCAGTTACATAATTTGAAAGTTTTAAAAGATACTGCTAAAGTAGGGTTAATACATGTCTATAAAAACTCTAGCTTATAAGTGAAAAGCAAATTATATAATAGGGAAATAAATGAACATCATTTTAGAGAAAACAAATCCCAAATAACAAGCACAAGAAAATTTTTTTTTCTTTTTGGAAGAGACGGAGACTGAGTGGTCGCTGCTGCATTGCTGACCTCGAGCAGCAGTCAACTCCATGTAGAACCTGGGAGCAGGAGATTCGTAATCAAATCTCTTCTCTCATCTCTTCCGTGAGATTTTTTTTGATCTTCAGCTACAGTTTTTGTCATTGTTAGCAACTTTATCTTCAAACACGATGGCTAGCAATGTTACCAACAAGACAGATCCTCGCTCCATGAATTCCCATGTGTTCATTGGGAACCTGAACACTTGTGAAGATACCTGATGTGGAGGCCATCTTCTTGAAGTGTGGCAAAACTGTGGGTTGCTCTGTTCATAAGGGCTTTGCCTTTGTCCAGTATGTTGATGAGAAAATTGCCTGGGCTGCTGTAGCCGGAGAGGATGGCAGAATGATTGCTGGCCAGGATTTAGATATTAATCTGGCTACAGAGCCAAAAGTGAACAGAGGAAAAGCAGGTGTGAAACGATCTGCAGCAGAGATGTATGGCTCCTCTTTTGACTTGCACTATGACTTTCAACGTGATTATTGTGACAGGATGTACAGTCACCCAGCACGCCCTCGAAACGCCAGCGTGTATCAGGAAACACCTCCCGAAGAGGCAAAAGTGGCTTCAATTCTAAGAGTGGCCAGTGGGGATCTTCATCCAAATCTGGAAAGTTGAAAGGTTCTTCAAACCATTAAGAAGGAGTTGACCTAGATAAAACAAGTGGATCCTTTACTGGAAAGCCTAGAGAAAATTGAAAAGGAACAGAGCAAACAAGCAGTGGCAATGAAAAATGATAAGAGAAGCAGACCAGCACCTCCCAGAAGAAAGGTGAGACTAATGTGAAGATGGAGTCTGAGGGGGCTGTGAATGACTCTGCTGAGGAGGTGATCTACTAGATGATGATGAAAATGAAGATTGGGTGGAGGACCGGGTGAAAATGTTGGAGTTGATCAAGAATGATGAAAAAGAGACTGAGGAAGGAGAGGATGACTTTTTTTTTTTTTTTTTTTTTTTTCCATTTATTTTTATTTCATTGAAATACAAATGTCAATCAGACAGTTTCAAAACACCATAACCATACAGAGTCGATGAAATAATACATTGCAAACTGTTTTCATAATGTTTTGGTATTGTACAAGGTGCATACATAATATTATATTTACAGGTATTTATGTAGCTGAATTATATCAAAGATTCAATAATT
>PVKA01032640.1:0-25106 GCA_004027165.1 Ctenomys sociabilis
CCTCCTCTCTCTAGAGAGATGCAATTCTTTATTTTTTAATCACTTATTATTTATTCTATTAGTTGATAACTTTAATTTTTATTATTGATACAACCCTAAAATTCTAAATTGCACAATATTGTATTGAAAGGTTGAATGAGGATAATTTACTTTAACAATACCTATTTATTTATTTGGTACAGAGTCTCACTACACAGCTCTGAGTCATAGTTCATGCCCCGTGTCAGGCTCCCTAGTACTGGGATTATGGGTGTGCACCACTATGCCCAGTTTCAGTGGCCAGCATGTCATGTGGTATCAGAGATCAAGCCCAGATCCCTGAGCTTTCCAAGCAGGAGCTCAGAATGCTGAACTATCTCCCAGCCCCCAATTCTTTGTTGTTGACTTACGATCCTTTAGTAGATTTAGGTAGTTTGTCCTGTTTATTTGATAAGAACATTGAAGCTTAGAAAAACCTATTTTCTATAATTCTTAAGATAATATAGCTTCCGAGCCACAACGTAGAATGAAGGATCAAATCTATGCTGATGACCTTAGAGGCCCAATTATTTTTTCTGTAAATTTCCTTCTTTTTTCTGAGTTCTTGAGCTCATATTTTGAATATTTAGAGCTATGAGAAACCTCAGAATAAGAGTCATTGCTGTTTACAGCTAAGCTCCTGGTATTCAGGCATGAGTCTCTGTCACATCCCATAACAGGCTTCATGAGACTGACGATGTGGAGAAAGCATATGATGAATGTGGACCCTGTAGCACTGAGCTAAAAGAATGACCCATGCAACTGAACTGTTTTCTGGGTTTGTCATTTGTGTTTTTAAAAACACTTAGCTGTTTCTACTCCTTGGGATGAGTCCCTTCCATAAAACTGGTGAGTACACAGAAGAACATCTGAATGGGAGCTAAGAAAGCAATCCTCTGGAGAAGCCAAATCAGTGTGTCAAACAAAAAACAAAAGATCAGGCAGTGTCATAGCACCTACTTGGCAAAGGCAAGGTCCTGAGCTTGATGCACAGTAAATAAAATAATAATAATAATAATAATAATAGCAGAATCTGATTCTCTCAGTTAGAAAAGAATGTGATATCTACGGTTTTTGTTGTTTAAAGAAATTCTTCTTATAGCCTCATATGTTGTATGGGAAAATGCCTAAACATGTAGGAAATAGGGGAATCAGGTATTTCAGAAGGTCTAAAATATTTTTTATAATTTATTACTTTGAGATCCAGAAATGCCTTGGGATTTATCCAGAACTGGAAACACCACAACAGAGTGACATCACCTGAGAATCTCGACTCGAGGGCATCTCCACACCATCCCCTGTGTGAGCTGGAAGACCACAGAGGAGATAGTGGTTATGCAGTTAAATGTTACATGAGGTCAGGAATGAAGTAGAACTATTCTGACCAAATGGAGCATGTGTCACACAATGAAAAGGAATTCTCTCTGGAAGTTTGACTGTTGCATTATGAAAATGGGCAGAAGATAAATAAATCAGAAGTTATGATACTAACAATGATAAGCGTGACCTTGAATTTTATGTATTAGTGTAAGTAGATCAAGGTGTACCTACCAGATTAATAAAGTATACTTCTAGGCTTTCATAGGTGGGTGAAAGATAACTGATTTTGTATACATAGCTGACTGCCAGTCTCTCTTGCACTGCTTTCCTGGTCAACTTCTAGACACTATGAATTGTACAGCTGGGTTTTGCTATGAAATTTCAGCCTTGGAGCCATCAGCAGAAGAAACCATAAGCCAACTGGAGAATCCACTCGTCTTGTCTGGCCTGGCAATACTCAGGCTATACCTGTGATGCAGTTTGTGACAATATGATGAGCCAATGGGAAAGGAAAGAAGAGAGTAGAAGATGAAACAGAGGTATTGGGCATGCACAAGCATTCACAAGGGATCCCCAGGGGTCATGTTTATGTAACCTGAGCAGGAAGGACAGTCACATTGAAAGTGAATAGACAAAAGAAAAGAAAGAATTTCCCATGACTGTAGAGTCATGAAGGCATAGTGAAAAAATCATTTCTAGAAAAAGTGATCACTTTCTATCCTTCCCCAAATCACATCACATGAAATGAGGTGGGCACCTTTGCACCCATGACATTGAGATATTTAATAAAAGGCAAAGAAACATGATTGTTTCTTATTAGAGTTTTGCATGGTGGAAACAGACTGCATGGGGGACAATAACACAGAGTGTGTTATTACTGCTAGTGCCTTATTTTGCTATAGATTTTTCAATTGTTCATAAAATGAAAGAAAAATTACGTGCACACACACATATATGTTCTTTCTCATAAAATGGCCAGTAGAATATATATCAAAGGACATGAAGCACATCAAGCATTTCATCCATATTCTGTGGATAATTCATTGTTACTTAACATTATCTTCAGCTTCTTGTTTATAGAATGCCATGGGTCAGAACAAAGCTTGCACAATACACTGCCTATATTAAATGGATAATCTCCAGTTCCCCTCCCACACTTGCTTAGTAGTTACTGATGATTCCAGCAACTTACATCTCAGAAAATATAAATAACTCTTAACTCATACAGCTCATGAAGGCATCTGGCACTGCTCTGATACACAGAGCTGTTTCTGGAGACTGAACTTCTCTTTTCATCTTTCCTGATGAGTCATTTAACCTCTTTTCCCTTCAAGATAGGAATAAATTTTTCCCTGGCCTCCTTCACTCATTAAAATGACTGCTGGTGAGATAATGTCTGTAAAACACTGTGAAGGTCTTACAAAAATGTGACAAGTGTTTTCAAAGGACCTTCTTGGATTTTCCAACCCAGAGGCTGAGAAGGAAACACATGAAATTGGCTTCTTTCAGTGACTACAAAATCAAGGGACAATGGCAAGATCCTTCTTGCCTGCCAGAGGGACATTAATGCTTGAGCTGTACAGCACTTTAAGGAGAGGCTTATATGTCTTCAATAAATTTCTCATGAATAATTATTGCCTTGAAAATAGCTCAATGGACAGAGTTATATCTAAGGAGTCCATGTAAAGCTAACAAAAACTGGTGACTAGTGGACTGCAGCTGCTGGGAAAACATCTCTCTGCCATGTGTGCATGGCCTTGGCAGTGCCGCCTACCAAGTTTGCCAAGGGCATAGGAGTGACGGTCATTCTAGCATTATCAGCTGCTCCCACCCTGTCCTCAGTCCCTGCCGTGGCGCTATCATCACCTTCTTTCTGTGTGCCACTTTCCTCTTTCAATGGTTGCTACTGCTTTACTTGGCCTCCCAGCATCCTAGCTCCTTGATTAATGCAATGTTCTCTTATTGGCTATTTGATGGACTGTCATATATTCTCATTTTATCCCTCATGCCCTGGGTCAACACTACCCCTGTTTCAGCTTCGCAATGCTTGCATTAAACACTTTCTTGTACAACTCCTTACAAATAGCCAATGCTGCAGTCACGTTGAACTCTTTATATTTCTCTAGCGGTGCCATGTGTTGTGCCTCTCGATTTTGCATGAGTGGTGTCTGTGCGGGATGCTCTCCAATACAGCAGCTATAGACTATGGTGATAGGATCTGGGGCTGCCAAAAGGATTGAATGTCACTCTTCATCCTAAATATGAGTTCTTGGGTGAACTTATGAGTTTCTCCTTTAATGCTTTCTCTCCAAAATGTAGATGTTGAAAAACACTTGACTTATACTTATAATAAAAATGGGATAATCTGTGTAAATGAATTATCATGCACTGAGTATTCATCTGCATTTGCAATTATATTTTGTCTTCGTAAGATTCACCTGAAATTTTGTTTTAGTCTTATAAATCATCCTTACCAGCCTCCTCCTGCTGCACCTGGGTGTTGTTTCATGCTTCTCACCTTCCATACACATGCACCCATAGCATACTTGGTCTTATTTGTATAAATGCTCTATTTATAGTATGGAACAGGAAAATTAATTGGAAATAGATTCAGATTTTATTTGTTTACTAAATTTGCAAATAATATACTGTTAATACATATATATTTCTTTAAAAAAAAAACAGGAACATTACAGTCTTTGGTATTTGTCACAAAATTTCCTACAGAAATAAAATAAACATCTCTCCTCTGCTCTCCCCTAGGGCTTCACACTAGACATGAATTTTTCCTTTCCTTTTTTTTTTTTTTTTTTTTTCCAGAACCAGGGATTGAACTCAAGCTCTTGCACTTGCCAAGCAAGTGCTTATTCTACTGAGTTATCTCCCTGGCCCTAGAATTTTTTTTTTCTTTTTTCTTTATTTGTATTTTAGGGAAGGGTTTACAGGGTGTTCGGGGTCTCACAACTAGGTCATACTTGTACTGATCTTCCTGTTTACAGCCTCCCAAAAGCTGCAATTACAGGTGTGTGCCACCATGCCCAGTCTCAATTGCCATCTCAGCATGCCCCAGGGAAAGGGCTGGTACTGCTGGCCAGGGGATCGAACCCCTGGCCCGTGTGCCTGCTTGCAGGCACTTTAATCCGCTGAGCTATTTGGTGACTCTTAGAACTTTTTCTTAAGTGTGCTGTTTTGCTTTTTCTTTTTCTTCCAACTGACTACCTCAAGGACACACCCACACACACCCACACAAACCTATTATAATGAATTCATCAGAGAGCCCCAAATGTGTTGCAGTGGTTCTGTCTTACCACATAGTTAAGTACAGAAATATCATGAATTTCCCTTATTTCAGTAACTAAAATATGTCAGTTTAAAAGTGATTATTGCTAATCTTTCATTACTTAAATATCATAATCATGTTGCCTGAGAATGGCATATTGGTTATTTATTTCATAATGTGCACTTTGAAATACACATTTTTAAATATATGAATTGATAAATTTTTCAATTGTCCATAATTAAGGCCTACTATACAAATTTGCACATTTAAATGTCATCAGACATATAATTATCATATGAATATTTTCATTGTAAATGGTAAATTATTCCTTTTTAAATTATATTTGATACTGGTCTCACTACACAGCTCGGGCCTGTAGTCATCTTCCTGCTTTCAGCCTCTTCAGTGCTGCGATTATAGGTATGTTCCATCCTGCCCCATCTCAGTGGCTGGTTCAGCGCATCTGGGGACAGGGCCAGAGTGGCCTGTGGTGTGGGGCATCAAACTCTGGTCCCTGTGTTGGCCTAGTTAGGTACTTAATCTTCTGAGCTATCCCACCAGCCCTAAATTGCCAATTTAATAGTAAAAACTGTGAGAAGCTTATAATTTTAAATTCTTGGAATCAATGCTGTTAAACTGTTTCTGAAAAGCCAACTGTACCAAATAGAATAAGCATTTGCCTGGCAATTGCAAGGGCCTGAGTTCAATCCCCAGTACTGTGTCACCTCGCTATTGCAGTTTTAATAAACATGGAACTAATGGCTTTAAAGTCCAAAAGTTTCTTAATTTATGCTTTAGATTCTTACTTGAATCTCACCACCTAAAAAGTACAGTGTCCTGAGGCCTGTGTTCTTTTTCAGGTGCACTTTGAGAGAACTCCTTTCCTTGCTTTACTGGAGTCTAGAACTTTCCCAGGTTCCTTTATGCATCACCGCCTCCCTTTATGTCAAAGTCAATAATTTTCATCCCTAATGATTCTAACCTAGTGACCTTTCCCTCTTACTCAATACAGGAAAGCTTCTCATTTGTGAGGGAGAAGTTAATTCAGATCAATTACATCTTGATAATCCAGGATCTAAGATTCCACACTCACAAATGCCAGAGATATGGATATACATATCTAATTTCCTTCATGATTCTGGGTCAGATGGCACAGTTGTGTTCTTTACTAGAGTTGGAGTTCTGGAACAAAAGCAGCATTGTGCCAAACACTTCAGGCTGTAAACCAAATTATTGTTGGCAAACATTCTTGAACATAACGAGCAGGTTGACATCTTTGCATGAGATAAATTCATGTGTGTGCTACAGAAAGAAAATGGTCAGATTATAGAGTATTATCATCAGGTTAAGTCATGTGCTCAATAATGTTGTTATCTTCTTGCCAAGAACTCTCACAGCAGAATTGCAAAGCGTGTCTTACTGATTTTGTTGCTCAAATACAAACATATTTACAGAAGTATGTTTTGCTTTTGTCTCTATTCTGTCTCCTCACTATACAGGTCATCTGATACCAATGGCGAACTTGCAATCTCTGTCATTCTCCTACACTACGAGATCTCTGCTTTGGTCTACCATGTTTCACACTGGGATGATCCTTGTGTGCATCAATCAATTAAATTTTATTTGTCCTCAAGCCTTAATTAGAAGGACAATTCTCCTATTTCTTCTGTCAGAATATTTACATCTGTCCTCCAGACTTCCAAATTGCTTTGCTCATACGACAATAAAATATAAAGAAAAAGTAATATTTCATGCTTCTCGTAGTGTTCACAATATGCCAGCCATACTTTAATTTTAATTTAAGTGTGTGAGACATGTTTATTCATGAGTCAAGATGTGGAAACTGAGGAAAGATACACACAATGTGTTACAAAAATTCTCAGAGCTGAAGAATATCAGGACAAGGATTTGTACATGGATACTCCATTCTAGAATTTATTCTTAAATTATGTGTTACCAAGATTAAATATCTCATGTTTTCTCTTTTATGGGTAAACAAAACTATAAGTAAATTAAATAGCTAAAGAAAATGACAGATAATAGGTAACAAGGAGATAGGTCTTTTGCAAGTGGAGACCAAGAGTTAAGTTGTGCTGTGTACAGGCATGATGCCCCCATGATAATGAAGGTAGTCACTTCATGCTGCAAGCATATAATAAGTAAAAATATAAATTTTGTGCTAGAGCTGTATTATCAGAAATAAGCAATTACTTTATACTGTTCAATGGCGAAGATATTTGGCATGCTCAGAAGGCTGACATAACAGTAGCATGAAGTAGTCTAAAGCCCATCCAGATAGCTCAACAACTAAAGTGCCTGCTTTGACAGAGTGCAGAGGCCGAGGTTTGATCCCCCGAGTGCCCTGCTGGCCCTGCCCCTGGGGGGCACTGACATGGCAATTGAGACTGGGTGTGGTGGCATGTGCCTTTAATCCCAATGCTTGGGAGGCTGAAAGTAGGAGAATCACTATGTGTTTGATTTACATGATGAGACCCTGTATACCTTGTAGACTCTGTCCTAAATTCATACAAAAATATGGACCATACAGAAAAAGCAGAATTAATAAAATAATTTCACCATCTAAGTAAATGTTTTAAGTCACGGAAGCACAGCTTGCACCATGCACTTAAATAATTTGGGTAGGCCAGTAAAACACACATAAATTTTTCCATATGTTGATTTTTGATTCCCAGGAGACACACAGCATTATTTTATTCTACTAAGTAAAGATTGGCACAGAGGAATGATCTACACATCTATGGAAAAACATCTTTCCAAATGTTGAACTTAGTATTGTACTGAGTCCCTAAAACATCTGTTCCCAAAAAGATTTCCACAATCTCTCCTCCTTGCTGCTACTGTAGTTCCCTCCCTGGCTACCTGCAACCTTGTTTGTACCCACTTCACTCTGTCACCACTGTCTAGTTCGGCTGACTTCTCTTTCTTGACTCAAATTCAGATGGCTCATCAAACAGGTGGCTTATGGGCACATTCCTTGGCCCTATTATAGATCTCCTGTACTAACAATAAAACTGATTGATATGTGGAAAGAGTTTGGAATATCTATTTAGTTGGTCTGAAGTATAGTATCCTGTCACCTATACAGCTCATTTTTGAATTCCATTTCTTCATGGCTGTCTAGGTGTCCGGTCCAGTCAGAGAAATCTGTGAATGAAAAGAATGAGAAGTTATCCAAGGAAAATTTAGAATGTGAGGAAAGCATCCAAAATGTTATCCATAACTAGAACACAAAGGGTTCATTTTTGTGCCATATATTTTTTGATTAAGTTGATCCCAAAATTTGTGATTGAGGAGATTATGGGGCCATAGAGAAAAGTGGTCGATGACGTAGAGTGTGACTAAGGAGAGTCACATGGAGAAAAAATATTCTCTCAGGCTGTCACAGAGAGCAATCTGGTCAAGCAATGGCCGTGATTCATCCATATGGCTGACACCAACAGAGGATCTACAAACTGGGGTACAGGATTTCAGGGTAAATCCTGAGGCAATTTGACTGACCATGTCAGATACAAAAATTACTTTTCTTATTATAAAGGTCTTGCTTTATCCTGGACTTAACAATCCAGCAGAAAAGTATAAAAATAAAGTATAAAAGGTAAAGCCATATTAATATGCTGAGTTGTAAAAGCCTCAAGTCAACCACTTATAACATTGCCAGTCTTATAGATAACCCACTACTATTATGGACTACAGGACTATATTGGATTATTTTTCTGAGCTCATGCACCTACAGTATTTAAATGGCAATGGAATACTCATCTCTGATAAAACTAAACAAAAACGTTTGTATATATGAAGGACTATTTTGTATCTGTATATACAAGATAGGATAGATAAACAGCTACTTTCTCTTAATTCAATGAGAAGAAAGATTTGTACTAATATTTTTTTGGACAGGATATTATGTCTGTATCTTATACTATGAATAACCACTACAAAAGCAACAATATGCAATGTATTAATTATTGAAACTGTCCTACCAATCGTTTTTAAAACTGTCTCATTGCTATTTGTTTCTCAATAAAATTAATAAAAAAAATGTTTTCACTTGTTTATGTAGCAGCTATTTGGTATTACTGGTGCTACTTTATGTAGCTCCATAAATGAGAAAAATAAATCTGTACAATCCTGAAGAAAGAGCCCTAACAGGAATGGCAGAAATTTCTATGACTGAACAGCTGGCAGTGGGGAACCCCAGGGGGTGCAAGAATGATTCTAATCCATTCCTTATTGATTGTACACTTAACACCAGCATATTGTGCTATTCATATTTGTACTCTATTAATGTTGCAGGGTTTAAGAGAGAGATCAACAGGGAAAATAGCAGGATTTATTTTTAGGTATATATCACCGCAGCTGGTAAATCCAAACTGGTTAAGCAGGGGACAAAGGAAGGGTTCAGCTTTTATATACTGGGTCAGAGGGCCATGGAACTTGTGGCCAGTAGGAGAACAAAAGAAGTTTGTCAAGCTGTGATGGTTTTGAATTTTGCGGGCCCACCTTGCTCAGGACAGGATATGATGGGTGTAGGAGGTTATAAAATCTCACTTACAGGGACAACATTACTGTTTCTATTGTTATTAGAACACAAAACAACAGCTTAAGGAAAGCCGTTTTTCAAACCTGACTTATTCTTTAAGTCCTGCTTTACTAATTTGTCCTTTATTTTCTCTAGTCATTGATAGAGTCCATAAAATTTTGTTTATAGTATATAGTACATTCATATTTAAAAATTACTCTGTTTTTTATCAATATGTATAACCAAATTGATAATTGAAATTATTTCCAGGTTTTGTTAGTGTAACAGATACGGCATAGTATTATGTATTATTTCTTTTTCTTTTGAAAGGGCAAGATGTTTCTGTATTACTTTTAGGCTATGTACTCCAAATTGGATATTTCAGCTACAAGAGGATAAAAATCCTTTAACTTCCTATTATCTTTTGTATGATAGCTCACCACAGTAACTGTAACCATATTATATTACAACTTTCTATTCTTTTTAAGTTCTGCCAACTATGGTTTTTAGTATAGCTTGGTAATTCTTGCTAGTTATTGTAATACATACGGTGAGACTTGTGGAATAATTTTTCTCTTTATGTACATTTATGTTTGGATATTTTCCTGCTGTACACATTGAGTTGGTTAGGTTACTAGTGTTTCCTCATAAAATCTGGAATTCTGGTTCTAAAACCTGTTTTCATTCCTATTCAACTGCTTCTAGAAGCAAGAAAAGTTGTGGGATCTTATCTAAAATTATGCTCAAAGGAATGATGTTGAGTTTTTAATTTGTAGCATTAATAAATTCACTTTGATGAGCTTATTTTGTTTTATAGATTAAGATTTTTGAACAATGACCCATTAATTGTAAGAAAAGAAATTTTATTCTTATTTCCAAGTTTATAAACAGTGATGTGCTGAGTAGAGATGGAACATACAGACATCCTAATCTTTTCATAAATTTGGAAGAAACTGTTGAGTCTTTCATTATAGAATAGCATGCAAGCTGTCAGGTTTTATATCTATTCATTACCAACTTAAGGAAATTCTCTTGTTTTCTCAATTTATTGAGAAATTTTTATTATAGTTCTGTGGCTTCTTTGATTATTTTTATCTATTAAAATCATTAAGATTTGTCCTCTTCTGCATTCAACTTGTACAATGCAAATTACTTCCCACAGCATGTTTTGTGAACTGAAAACAAGGAGAATGACTTCTCTCTCATTTCTGGAGGTCAGTGTTCTCAAATCAATGTATTGTCAGGATGAGTGTCTCTCCAGGGCCTTCTCTTAACTCTTTGAGCTGTGGGAGTCCTCATGGTCCCCGGCAGTAAAAGCATAATTCCAGTCTCTACTCTTGGGCTCAAATTTCTTGTTTCTTTGTATGACTATTTGTGTGTTTATCTCTACCTTCTACAGTGGTGTACAGTAATGCCAGTTACTGAATTTAGGGCTCACCCTAAATACAGGAGCATTTGATCCTATGATCTTTATTTACTTCAATTTTATAGACCCTCTTGTCAAATTAGGTTATGCACTAAGGTACACACAGTGAACATGACTTAATGTTAAAATCAATTTGTATTCACTGTTCAGTTATCATTGTATTCAATGGTTACATTCAATGGTTGTATTTAATAATTAAGGGATTCCTTTACCATTTATCTCTAAATTGACAAAAGCCATGGAGTCATGGGATGTCTCTCAGTTTAAATATCAAGATAATGTTGGTCTCATAAGATAAGTTGGAAAGTGTTCCATCTCTTTTTGTAATCACTCTGTACAGAAATAATATTTTTTCTGGTGTTATTTTCCAAAGGGTTATATTAAATATGAAGGTCAAATTTGGCCTCGTTACAAAAGACTTAAGCTTTAATGTTATACAATTTTGATTCTGTACTGACTGTTCTATTGGTTGATAACACAGCACATCTTAAATCTTTTCAATTTCTGGTAGTTATTAATTTTATATTAAAGCTATAGCACCACAATATTTTCTTGAGTATTGAAAGTGTAACTCCACACAATCATGCAGTATGAATTGGTCACTTAGGCACTGAAATTTTGGGATGACAATTCTTGGCTTTCTGTAGTTTTCCTCTCGGTAGATTTCTATTATTCATGCTCTGCCTTAAAATTGTCATTTTCTTTGGCACTTGTGAACCCTGTCTCTTTCATAAACTATAAACAAAATTTATTGCCTCAGCTTGAGTTTGGTTTCTTCTGGTAAGTATTGTAAGGCTTCTAATTAGATGATCCTACTGCTTACATTTTCTGGACTCAACTCTATGTCCTGTCTAAGTATCCAAGAAGTAAGTGTTTCCTAGGGTGAGTTGCACAGCAATATATTGTTTTAGATAACACAGACTTAAATATAATGTTGTAATCAATATTCTTGGTAAGGAGAAAGTAGTAAACTGTGGTTGGAAGACAGACCATGTATCTACACATGGTCTTGTTTGAAAAGCAATTCTCACAAGGAAAATAGTAACATATTATCACACTAGAACTGGCATTGGAAATGCTGATGTCCTGTCTTCTGCAACTTTCTAAAGGCAGAAACAATAATTGACATTTTTATCTGTCAGCCTCCTGGTATGATTATAGGAAATTAATATGAAAATATGTGAAAAAAATGAAATTTATCTTTTGTGATTGTACAAATTTCAGGATTTCAAATTGCCAGGCATGATTTCCTCACACATTAAGGCAGATAGTTCCAGAAGAGGTAATTTAACTGGTAAAGAAAGAGGCTGATGAAATGGAAAGTATTAACTATGTTGTCAAAAATTGCTTATTATCAGCAGAGATGCCTGGTGTGGGACCCTGAAGTATAACACCTCGCAGAGTGGCCAGAGGTGAGACTTAGCGAGCTAAAAGAGGAGCAGAACATCTAGCCAGTGTGGCAGAGTAGGTTCACTTCCATAAGATGCCGCAGGAAGTTGGTGAACACAGTAGCCAGACCCAAACCAGGCCTAAATGGTTAAGTTTGAGTTCGGTAGATTCTGACCCAGTAAGATGAAGTATACTGCTAGGCCAGTGGGGGATGAGACCTAGACCCAGCCCTCTGGGTGGTATTTGAGTAACAACATCACCAAAGCCCTACACTGAAGGATAGAGGACAGTGTCAAACAAAAACTAATATCTCACTCTCAGTCAATAGAGAGGGCAAAATCTTGGGGCACATGCAAAACAAAAGTCTGACACAGAAGACCTATCTGAAGAGCAGACTCATTACAGAGAAGTTCTGGTCACAGTGTCACAGCCAGTGAAGGAGCAAAATATATTCTCAAGGCCCAAGCCCACTCAGAGCAAATGCAGGAGACTAGCATGGAAGAAATTGGGTAACATACTATATGCCTGAAATCACTGAAATAATAGCATCTTAAAGAAAGAAACAACTGCATTTTTACCCAAACCATAGTGACATCTCCTTATCTCAAAAAGATAAGTCAAGCAGAAAAAATTCACCAAAAATGTAGAATTACTGCACTTGATCATTGAACAAATGGACTTAGTGTAGATATACAGAGTGCTCCATCACCGTGCCCAACCTCATTTGCTGTCTCAGCATGCCCCTGGTCTTTGTGCCTGCTTGCATGCACTTTAATCCAATGAGATATTTGGCTGGCCTCCTCTTGTACACATTCAGAAGACCAAAATGACAGGCATTTAAAGCATGGTTTTAATATTACACATTACTGTCCTCAATGTAGCTGCTCAGTAAGAATTTTGCCCATTAACTACTATTTTCAAAAACTTGATGGAAATTCTTAAGACCACTGCTTTATTTATTTATTTTTTGTACATTCTTCTTTTTCTTCATTTATTTTTATTTTATTGAAATACAAATGTAAATAAGACAGTTTCAAGACACCTTAACCATACACATTCGATGAACTAATACATTGATTTTATCATGGTAGCATTGTAGTATAATTTCAAGTCAGGGATTTTAATGCCTCCTACCCTGCCTTTGTTGCTCAGAATTACCATTGCTATTCTAGGTGATTTCTGTTTGCAAAAATATTTTATAATTTTTTCTTTAGGTCTGTGAAGTACGTTGATGGTATTTTGATAAAGACTGTATGAAATATGCATAATGATTTTGGGAGTATTGCCATTTTCAAAATGTTGCCGATTCAAAATGATAAGAAGCTATCAAGGAACATGAATTATATTTCAATTTTCTGAAATATTTGATCTGTTTTTTCAGAGTACTATAATTTTCATTGAATAAATCTTTTACTGCTTTAGTTAGATTAGTTCCTAAGTATTTCATTTTTCACATTGCTGTTTGTAAAGGGTATTGTTTCTCTAATTTTTCTGTCAGTGTGTTTTTTATCTGTGTAGAAGAGTGCTATTGACATTTGGATACTGATTTGTAACCTTCTACACTACTGAATTTGCTTATTAATTCTAGGAGCCTCTGTGAAGGGCTTTTGGTCTTCTAAGTAAAGTATCATGTCATCTGCAAATAATAATAGTTTAACTTCTTTAATACTGTTATTCCTTTTATTTCTCTCTCTTGCTTAATAGCTCTTGTTAATGATTCCAGAACTATATTGAAGAGGAATGGTGATAGAGAGCATTTTTGTCTTGTACCTAATCTGAGAGTACAAGATTTCCATTTTTTCCCATTTGGAATTATATTTTCAGCTAGATTGTCATAGATTGCTTTTATCAAATTGAGGTAGAGACCTTCTATTCTAATTTTCTGTAGGGCTTTGATCATGAATGAATGTTGGCCTATGTCAAAGGTCCTTTGTGCACCAACTGAGATGACTGTGTGGTTTCTGGATTTGGCTCTATTGATATAGTGCATTACAATTATAGATTTGCATATGTTAAGCTATTCTTGCATCCATGGGATGGATCCTACCTGGTCATGAATAATCTTCTTGATGGTTTGCTGTCTTGTATTTGCTAGGATTTTATTGAGGACTTTTGCATCCATGTTCATGGGGGAGATTTGTCTGTAGCTCTCTGAAATACACATTGTTATTAGCTGCACATGGAATTTTTTCTAAAACAGACCATGTGCTAGTCCATGGATCATGCTTAAGTATATGTAAGAAAACAAAAATTGCTCCATCCATATTGTCTGAGCACAGTGCAATGAAACTGGAAATAAATGAAAAAAATGCATAAATATATAGAAATTAAATACCCCCTCTTTAGAATTAAATGGGTTAAAGATTAAATTAAACAATATCTATAATATAATTAAAATTCAAGCACAACATACCAGAACTTGTCAGATGCAGTGAAAGAGGTTTTTAGAGGGAAATTTACAGTGGTGAACTCACATATTAGGAACACAGAACAAGAACAACGAAATACTCTAATGATGCATATCAAGCTTCTGAAAAGATCAAACCAAGCCTAAAACTCAGAGATGGGAGGAAACTATAAAGATTTGCTCAGAAATTAATGCCATTGAAACAAAGAAGACAATACAGAGAATTAATGTATCATAAAGCTACTTCTTTGAAAGAGGAAATAAAATTGAAAATCCGTAGCAAATCTCATCAAAAAAAGAAAGTAAAAACTTAAATTCAAACAATCAGGAATGAAAAGTGTGAAATTACTACAGATTCTGTGGAAATTCAGAAGATCATCAAAAGTTATTTTGAAAATCTTTACTCACACAGGAGCAAAGACACAGAGGAAATGGACAAATACCTAGATAACCACAAATTACCAAAACTGAATGAAGAAGATATAAAATCTCTGAATAACCCAATATTAACCAATGAAATAGGAAAAGTAAAGAAAAATACTGAAGACAAAAGTTCATGTCATAATGAATTCACAGTTGAATTTTGAAAGAAATTTAGAGAAGATTTAATCACAATACTCCTCCAACTCTTCAGAAAAATCAAAAAGGAAGCAGTATTTTCTAAATCTTTTCTGGGGGTAAGAATTATATTGACAACAAAATAAAAGAAAGATTTATTGGAAAAAAGAGGACTATAGGCCAGTATCCCTCATGAACCTTGATGCAAAAATCCTCCTTAAAATCCTGGAAGATGGTAAGCCAAATAGCTCAGCAGATTGAGGTACTGCAAGCAGGCACAGGGGCCAGGGGTTCGATCCATGGTCTTGCTATGTCACCTCTCCACAAAAGGGTACTCTGAGATGACAACTGAGAGTGGGCATGGTGACACATGCCTATAATCCTAGCTTTTAAGAGGTTGTAAACAGGCAGATAACTACAAGTCTGATCTAGTAGTGAGACCTTGAACATGCTGTAGACACTTAATAAACTATAATAATAATAATAATAATAATAATAATAATAATAATAATAATAAAATCCACAAATAGATTATAGGAAATCAACAAGAAGACTATGTGCCATGACCAGGTAGGATTCATCCCAGTGAAGAAGTAATGGTTGAACATGCATAAATCAATAAATGTAATATACTATATAAATAGACCCAAAACCAAAAAGCACTTGAACATTTCAAGTGCTGCAGAAAAGGCTTTTGACAAAGTCCAACACTCATTCATCTACCTCAATCTGATAAAAACCATCTATGACAACACAGCAGCCAACATAATTCCAAATGGTGGAGAACTGAAATCTTTTACTCTCAAAACACTCATTACAGTTCTTTTCTTTTGAAAATTTTTTCTTTTTTTTAAACTTAATTTTATTTTATGGATGGACAAATATCAATGCGACAATTACAAATAAAATTAGCAGGACAGATTCAATAATTAATATATTGCATATTGTTTTCATAGTAGTTTTTTGTCATAAAAGGTACATACATGATATTCTACTTACAAACACTATTAGAGCATATGTCTCTACTCAATGAATTATGAGAATGTAGCTGTATACTAATCTTAAATTTTAAAAGGTAAATTATAGTACACTTTCAATATTTAATATTTTCTACCTTGCTACTTTCCTAGTGATTGTCCATAGTACAAGAAGCCGACAGAATATCCTGTCCAAACACTATAAGGGCAAATAAGGGCAAATCTTACTTCTCATAGAATTGTGCAGAAGTATTTCATATATATATATATCCTAACTGTACTGTTTATACAACCAGAGAATGGTTCTTCCTTTGTATCACCATTTTTTTTGTTTAGTCCTGTCAAAGATGGGCAATCCATTGTCATTCAATTATGACAGGTGCCTGAATTCAGCAAAACAATCAAACACAATCCAGCAGTCCACAATAATAGTGGGTTATCTGAAGAAGTTTACAGAACCATTTACAGCTCAGCTTATTATTATGGCCTTATTTTATATACCTCATTTCTACACTTTTTGGCTGGATGGTTAACCCTGAGATAAAGGAAGACTTACATAATAAAAAGTGTAGCTTTTGTATTTGAAGAGGTCAATCAGGTCCCCTGGGGGTTTCTCCTATTACCCTGTACCTCACTCTGTAGATGCTTTGTCAGTGTCAGCCATGTGGGTGAGTCACAGCCATTGCTTGACCAGTTTGCTCTCTGAGAGCCTGAGAGAAAGTTTATCTCCATGTGACTCTCCTTAGGGACACTATAGATCATTGATTGCACTCCTCTGTGGCTCCATAATCTCCTTGATCAGAAAATCTAGGGCACAACTGAGTACCATGATATTACAGTACAGATTCTCCTATGTCCTGAGTCTTCACTGACTTTGAAAGTCTAGAGCCAAAATGTTGGTTGATCTGGCAGTCCTTCCATTTCTCCAATTCCTGATCTGTGAACTTAGGTTGTTAATCATCCAGAGACAAAGCCGATTAGTACTCTGAAACATATGCAGTTCAGTCCACCCTAACAATCTAATTTTTTTAATTGTTGTTATACATTTCTCTTTGTATTTCTTCTTTTGTTTTCTATACTAGAGAGACTATATGACATTTGCACATGTGTGTCTTATTTTTTCACTTATGAGTATATATTCAAGTGGTATCAATTGTATGCAAATACCACATCTTTTTCAACCATTCCTCATGTGACACGCATCTTGGTTGTTTCCAAGATTTGGCTATCACAAATTGTGCTGCTATAAACATAGGTACACATATATCACTATGATATGATGTTTTTAGTTCCTCTGAAAAAATTCCCAGTAAGGGGATAGCTGGCTTAAATGGGATTTCCAGTCCTAGTTTTGTGAGGCGTCTCCACACTGATCTCCACAATGGCTGCACCAGTCTACATTCCCACCAGCACTGGAGGAGTGTTCCCTTTTGCCCACAACTTCTCCAACATTTGATTTCCTTATGATAGCCATTCTTTCTGGAGTGAGATGATATCTCAGTGTTGTTTTAACTTGCATTTCACAGATGGCTAGCAATATAGAGCATTTTTTCATCTATTTATTCTCTTCTTTAATTTCGTCCTCTGAGAAGTGTGTATTCATCTCAGGTGCCAATTTCTGAATTGGGTCTTTAAATTTGAGGGCCCTAATATATCTTAGTTCTTTATAAATTCTAGACAGCAGACCTTTGTCTGATTGCTTAGTCGTTAAGATTTTTTTGAAATTTGTAGATTGTCTTTTGACATGCAGAAACTTCTCAATAAGAGTTGATCCCAGTTGTTAATTCTTTCAAGTGGTTCCCATGTGAATATATGTTTCTTCATGAACTCTTTGCCTACCCCTATGTCTTCAAGAGTCCCTCCTACTGTCTATTCCAGGAGATTCAGTGTTTCTGTTTTAATGTTTAGATCTTTAATTCATTTTGATTTTAGCTTAGTACATGTTTATCGAGCTGGTTCATTTTTAGTTTTTGGCATGTAGAAAGCCAGTTTTTCCAGCACCATTTGTTAAAGAGGCTTTGTTCCATTAAGCATGTTTCGCCCTTTGTCAAAGATCAGGTTGCTGAATGTATTCGCAGTGGCATCTGTGTCTTTTAATCTATTCCACTGATCCTCAAGTCTATTTTGTTGCCAATACCATGTCGATTTCATCACAGTGGCTTTGTAGTATAATTTCAAGTCAGCAATTGTGATGACTCCTGCATTGTCTTTGTTGACCAGGATTGCCTTTGCTATTCTAGGTCTTTTCTCATTCCAAACAAATTTTAGGGAGGTCTTGGAGGTATGTTGTTGGCAGTTTGATAGGAATTGTATTAAATCTGTTCAAAAAGTTTGGGAGACTGGCCATCTTCCCAATGTTGGTTCTTCCTATCAGGAGCAGGGAGTACTTTTTCATTTTCTGAAATCCTCTAAGATCTTTTTTCAGTGCACTGTAATTTTCCGTGAAAAGATCTTTAACTTCTTTGGTTAGATGAACTCCAAGAAATTTCATTTTCTGCTTTGCTATTGTAAAAGGTATTGTTTCTATAGTTTCCCTTTCATTGAATTTGTTATCTGTGTAGAGGAATGCTATTGACTTTTGAGTATTGACTTTGTATCCTGCTATGCTACGGAATTTCTGCATCAATTCTAGTAGCCTCTTGCTGGAGTTTTTTGGATCTTCCAAGCAATGCATCGTCATCTGCAAATAGCGATAATTTAACTTTTTCTTTACCTATTCTTATTCCTTTTATTTCTTCATCTTGTGTAATGGCTAATGCTTCCAAAACTATGTTGAATGGGGGGGTGATAGAGGACATCCTTGTCTTGTACCATATCTGAGAGTAAAATATTTTGGCTTTTCCCCATTTATAATTATATCAGCCTTTGGGCTATCATAGATAGCTTTTATCATATGGAAGTAGAGGCTTTCTCTTTCAATTTTCTCTAGGATTTTGAAAATGAATGAGTGTTGGACTTTGTCAAAAGCCTTTTCTGCATCAATTGAGAGGATTGTATGATTTTTAGCTTTCACTCTATTGATATAGTGTATTACATTTATAGTATTCCAATACTATATCTAATGGCATTATCAGTTATTGCTATACTCTCTTTAAAGTAATTTTTTAAAAAACGTAAAAAAAGTGATTCAAGAACAAAAATATAAGGTTTCTTGAAAGCAAGTGGTAATATGCAATCATGTGTCTGTTACATAACTATATCTGTTAATCTGAGCAATAGATTTTACAGTAACAATAGATAATATATCACCATTGTTAATAAGGTATTCCTGTTTTGAAAATCTGTAACATGTGTATTGTTGTATGTTACCCTGTTTCTGTCTTTCTTTATTTTTGTTCTTGCTTTTGCCTTTAGTCTTCAAGACAAGATAAAATTAGAAAAAGAATTAAAAGATAATTAAAAATAAATAAATGAAGTAAAATACAGTAAAATAAAATTGCTTCTTCTAATATCACCCAGTGAGTGATGATTGCAATAGAGCTGAGGCACTTGTAGTGACTTTCCCAAGGAAGTATTTTCTTAGCTGAGTATACCAGTGAAAACTTGAAAACAGAGTGATATGAAAAATAAAAATGTATACTGACTCATTTTGGTGGCTCTTCCTTTTAGAGAGCAAATTATAGAGAAACTGAACCCTTCTAAAGGTTAGCATTTTAGATACACAAGTAAAAGTTAGAAAGACAGCCAATACATTTAAAAAATTTATTTAACAAGAAAAAATAAAAAAATATTAATAATGTTTTGAAATGAAGATTTGATCAAAGTGTAACTTGATAAAATGTCTGATGTGAGGAAGAAAATGCTGTGTGGGCTCATTTGGTGATGCATATTTATAAAAAAAAGATGCAGCATTTACCATACTGCCTTTCCTAATAGCGCATACTTCATGAACACTTGTACAGAAATCAATGGATTTATGTGATAATTCCACATTTATTTTAGCTGTTTCCAAATGGTATATGTAGTCTTCATTTAACAGAGCTTGGGGATTAAAGTGCCTACAAGCAGGCACAGGGGCTGGAGGTTCGATCCCCAGGCCTGCCATGCCCAGTGCTGCCCCTGGGTTGTGCTGACACTGGGCTTGGTGATGCACACCTACAATCCCAGTTCTGAGGAGGCTGTAGACAGGCGGATCACTACAAGTCTAATCTAATAGTGAGACCCTTAACACCCTGTAGAACCTTCCCTAAAAATTACAAAAAAAAAACAAAACAAAAAAAACAATAGAGCTTGATATTTTAGTGTCAGTGATCATTGTTACAGCAGCCATGTTCAGTAATTATGTTTCAGTCCACAATGTTGGACTTATAAGTAGCTGCTTGACACTGATCCATCAACCAGCCCCACTGGTAAGTCCCATGTCCTTATCATTCATACTTAGATGTTTTAGGTCAGTGCCTTTGTCATCTGTTAGCTAGACCAGAGTTGTGTTATGGCCGTGGTCCATCTTTCAGGGATGTTATGGCTCAGAATTTTCAACTGCATCCCTCTCCGGTAGATGCAAGCAGTGAAGTCTCATTACCTTTCAGGTAAACAATGGTCCAGCTAACTTTACAGAAGATGACAGAGCTAAAAACCCATTTCCCTTTCCATTTCTCAGCGAGTACTCTTCTGTCACAAGGGATGTCCTAAGCACACAGCATGCTGTTTTAAGGTCATGGCATTTTCCTAGATCTTTTACCTCTCTGACTCTCTCCCATATTTCATGATTATTTCAGCAACCTTTATTCACTCAGCAAAATTAACTTTAGTTTTTTTCCCGTATTTGTTTTTTTAATTAATAATAACATAATACCTCAGTTAGTAAATCATAATAAAGAGGGTTTATTTTGGCTGAGGGTGATTGCCCAGACTTTTCTTGTAGCCTCCAGTAGGGTTGCAGGGTACATCATGAATACTTGTGAAGGAGCAAAGGAGCAACATGAAGAACAGGAAGCCAAAAAGACTGGGGTTGTTGGGCGGGGGACCAGGTTGTGTGACAACTGCTGCTGGTGAAACTCACTTCAGAAGAACAATTTTCTGAGGGGGCAGGACTCCACCTAGCCTAAGAGCTCCCTGACAGGCGCAGTCTCTTAAACATACCAGCGACTCATGGTAGCGCCATCTAGGAAGCATTCCTAAAAGTTATAAGATTTAGGGCACAAATACTCAAACCATCTATCTCCTTCTCCCTGATGTATTCTCGTCTCTTCACCCCCATTATTGCGTCGCTGAGCTACATTTGGCTCTTCAAAGGTGGCAGACTCAACTCTCTATCCTGCTGCTACAAAATGTCGGTTAAAGCTGAGACTTTGAACATCAATTTATAAGGATTCAATTTCTTGAGATGCTCTAAAAATTTCCATTCTCCTCTATAATGTGCAGTTTAAATAATACTTAATTCACCAGATTCTTGTGAAGACTGCACGTCAGTCATTATGTGAGTAAAGTCTTTAGCAGAGACTAACATGTAAGAAGATTGGCTAAATATTCTAAATTTCCCCAATCCTAAGCACTTTGGGGAGAAATTACTCCTTAGTGTTTTCCTCTTTGCATGGAAATCTTCCTCTAGAGGACACAGTACCTGCCCTGAAGTAATGACTTTATAGCTTTCTCATAAAGCAAAACACTCACATCGAACTTTGCCATTTGTACATTCTACTATGATCTTGTCACATGGCTTCCATTTCTTTATTTAAAAAAAGAAGGCAAGAAAGAGTTAAGATAATTGTCCACATTCTAGCAAGTGCAAGTGTAGTGCAGACAGATTTTTCTGAGAGCAAAGCCTTTGTTACATCTGATCTAGCACAGTACCTTCTCAGCATGGAAAACTCCTTCTTCTGACAGATTTCCTCATTAACTGGAAGTGTCAGACACGATGTTTAAGCTTGTCATAATTTGTACTTAATGCATCAAGGATCTCAGCTTTTTGTACCAAACAAACACCATGGGCGTGATTCTGTTGACAACATAAGCAGTTCAGCAAATAACCCCGCTTTGCTGCGGAAGCACACCTTGTTTCCTAGAAATCACAGTGTACCGCTTGACTGGAATGAGGTACCAGGCTGTAATCACTGTATCTTAACAAAGTACCTGTCCTGACAGGAGAAAGATTACTCATGGAGAAAGGAAAATCATGGCAAAATTTCACATCCAAAAAATACATACTGCTTGATCAAAGGTCGGCCATGATGAATGAAAGTAATTAAAGCAACTGCTGGTAAGAATCAAGTCATTTTCATTTTTACCCTCAAAATTTGAATTCAAGGGACTGAGAAGATAGCTCTGAGGTCTAAACTCCATCCTGGAAAGCACAAGGACCCAGGTTCAATCACTGGTACTGCATGCTATGCCAGCCCCAGAACCCTGGGCACTCTGTGCCGGCCACTGGAACCAGGCATGGTAGAGAATGCCTGCAATCTCAGCACTGGAGGGCTGAGACAGGAGGGTCACCAAGAGTCTGAGCTGTGTAGTGAGAACACGTATCAAATAAATAAAGAAATAAGACCTTTAATAAAAGTTGAATTGATTATTTGAATTGTGATCAGGGTAGACTTTGGCTTTTATTTTAACTTGGAATATCAAGTATATATTTGGTCTGATAGATGCTAAACAGTACCTTGTGGCTCGGACATTATTCTACTCCTGAGAGATCTGCTTTCCTACCTTTTGCTCTAAAAGTGTAGACAATTTGTAGAAGAATATGTCTTTTCACTGACTCACAGCTTTCTCCAAAAACAGATATCTGAGCTTTATAGTATGCTATGTTAAACCATATAAAAATGCCAATATTCAGCATTTTGAACCTAGAAAATATGAGTTACATGTTATTTTCTCAAACATTTAAACTTAGGACACATGCTCTACTGTCTGTTCCTTAGCTTAGTATTCCAAGGCTTCAAGAAACATTTTTTAGGAAGTTTTCAAATAACCATACAAAAAATCTTAAAATATGACACATAAGAATTTGCAAATATCTCTGTTTGTTTATGTATATGCATATAGAAGTGTGTACATAAAGCAATTTTAAAGCATCTTTATTTGTACATATGTGCATATATGAGTGTGTGTGTGTGTGTGTGTATACCCGTATGGGTAAGCTCAAGTAAGTCCAAGAAATGAAAAGGAGAGAAAAGCCAGCCTGTGCTAACTGCTTTCCATGTGGAGTTCTTTTCAAGTCCTTTTATTTTGGCCTCACACTCTTAAGAACTTGGTAAACCTATATATATTATAGGAGAAAAATCACCACTAAGCTGAAGTTTGTTCAAAATTATGAAAGATTCACCATATTGCACCCAAAACATGGTATTTTCAGATGCCCTTTCTATTTTAACTGTACCATTCTAAGACATATTTCATATTATTGCTGTTATTTATGCACATAGCATGTCGTACAAATCAAATGGGACCAGGATTATCATTGGCAGGTTTGTAAACACCTCAGTGGTCACCAGCTCAGTGCTGTGTGATACAGCTGACCTAGGGTTTGCCAACAGGAAGCCATGATATAAGGTCCTACCTGTTGAAGAAAGTGGCTCAAAACCAAGCATGAATATCATTCCATGAAGGCATGTACAGTTTTTATGCCATTGTTGATGATTACAATTATAGGTGCTTTTCCTAGAGGGAAAGAAGAGAGGAAGGAATGAAGGGGTGTCTGGTTCTCCTATCATTTTATAGGAAAGGAAATATTGTGGCATACATTCTTGTCTTGACATGTATAAGGCTTCTTCCATGTTGACCTCTTAGCTCATGATAATGGATAAGCCAGGAAGGTTTCTAGCTATAGTGGACCCGAATGTCACTCATATAATAGTGATATATGCATAATGAATGTGTTTGTAGAAACACAATTCACAGTGTTTAAATCTTACAAATATGTGTTCATCAACAGGTAACAGATGAAGACAGTGTGACATTTATACATAATAGAGTGTTATTCTACCATGAGAAAAATAAACTTGAGTCATTTATAGGAAAACAGATGCACCTTGAGAGTATTGGTTAACTGAAATATATCAGACACACAAGGCCTAATCATCACATGGATCCTCTCATAAGAGAACCACCAAATTATAAATAAAATCAAATAAATGATGGATTAATAAAGGTAAGAAGATAAATATTTCTAAAGAAATGGAGGAAATGAGAGGAAGGGGAAGCAAAAAGGGATAATAACGAATTAATATATGCTAGGTACATGCACTGACCCTGATATAGAAGGCATGGAACTTCTAACCTGCTGGAAATATGATGCTCTGATTTGGTGTGTCCTACAATCAAAGAATGAATTCCAGAAGGACAAAGAGGCTAAGAGTATGAAAGCCTTAATGTGGACTAGGAATAGCTCCTAAGTGCCTAGAGGAGTCTTGAGTGGGTAATTTATAATGCAAAGTCATAATGTCAGGACAATGTGTCATACTACAATCAACTTGTAGGACTAGAAGTAGAACTGCTCAGCTAATGTTGGTCCCATAGAAGAGTGGGACATGTAGCAGTGGTACTAGACTGACATTATTGCCTTTGGCTTATTTATGTCATCAAAAACTGGAACATTTTGTGAAGTGATGGGTACACATGCACTGGTCACCCACTGGGGCACCTATGGATTTAAAATAATGTCTGAAAGAACTGGACCTGACTAACCGGGGTTATAATTTCCTTGAAATTAGAAATTAGAGTCTTAGCTATTTTGTATTTTTATGTACAGAATAGTAATGATAGTTATGCAGCTACTTTTGCTCAATTCTGTAAGAAGAAAGATTAATAATAGTAGTGTTTTAACAGGATATCCTGCCTGCTTCGTGTAATGTGGATGACCAATATGAAGATAACAATGTAAAATGTATTAATTATTAAAACTGTCCTATTAATGAGCTTCAAAACTGTCTCATTGATATTTGTCTCTCAATAAAATAATAAACAGAAAAATAATGAAATTAGGGTCTTAGAAGTAGAATGGCTGCATTCCACATCACATGAGGAAATTAGTCTTTCTGTCCAAAGTCTCAGTTCACTGTCTCTGCTTTATTTTTATTGGAATGGTTTCTCTCTCTCTTTTGTCTCATACCCTTCCATATGTTTCACACCCTTCCATAAACTGTCTTATACATCTGGACACAAGAATGTAAACATTATGTATAGCAAACATACACTAATAAGAGATAAGCTATTATATGAGATTAGGACTAGGGAGGTACCTCAGTAGAATA